>JAPKLY010000174.1:41253-64585 GCA_026898435.1 Prunella vulgaris
ATATATATATATATATATATATATATATATATATATATATATATATAATTAATGAAACTAATCAATAAGATTCTAATTATATATATTATTAATGAACTTGAAAAATGAAAACACACACACGTTTAGAACCTGAAAACAAACAGGGGAACTAAACTCATTTTGGAAAATTCTAATTAATAAATATTAGTTTATTGAAACTCAATTCATTTTGGTTAAAAATCAAACATTAATAGAATTAAACTAAAAAAAAGATAGAAATTATAATTAGGAATTTAGGGTTTGGGTAGTTTTTTGTTTTGAGCCTTTTGATTTGGTACATTGCAAATTTGCAACATCATAATTTAAAAAAAAAAAAAAAAAAAAAAACCGGGCCAATATTTTTTTCGGGCCAAGCCCGGCCCGAGCCCGGTTGGCCCGGCGGGCCTACTGGGCCGGGCCAAATAGGCCCGGTTCATTTCGGGCCGCTTATTTTTGGGCCCGGCCTGGCCTGAAAGACGGGCCAACTGGGCCGGCCCATCGGGCCGGGCCCATTTTGCCACCTCTAAATGTATCCCCTATACACTTATTTTCACTCATTTCAAGATCAACAAAATTCTATAAAATTTAAAATCAACTCGTTCAATTTAAATTAATAAAATGAGTTGTGTATACTGACAATTTTTATACAATGAAAAAAATAATATAGCAAGCATATTATTTCAACTTTACAATAATATTAATTGGGCCTGCCCTTATCAAAATTTCTGAATCCATCACTGCATACTTATTCATATACTTTTCTTGTTGTTTAATTATTATTATTATTATTATTATTATTATTATTATTATTATTATTATTATTATTATTATTATTATTATTATTATTATTATTATTATTATTGACTTCTATAGTTTATATTGAGCAACACATGTGGAGAAATTTTTACCGTAGAAATATTCATATTAAAAAAATTTATAGGTCCAAACAAAGTCGGATTTGAGCATTTTTTTTCAAAATTTACGCAACTTATAATTTTAGTTTTTTTCGCTCCCAGACATGTTACAATTTGGGCAAGTGTGTGTTATTATTAGGCAAAATCTGTGTTACTAATTCTTAAAAACTAATTTTTTGTACTTTTCAAGTAACTATAAGGAAAATATATATTTTTCAAAGAATAAATATGTGTTACTTAATTTATTTTTTATTTTCGTTGTTGATAATATGTTGTCCATGTACTAATACATCTTTTAATAACTTACAGTTACATATGTTATATAAAGTACAATATATATTTTTCTAAAGAGAAATAAATATTTGTATATACAATAACATATATTACTCTAATTGTAACACACATTTATTTTAATTGTAACACATATTTGCTCTTCAGTTTGTTCTACCATATGAGCAAACATGTGTTACTATAGGATAAAATGTAATTTTATTAAGAACCAATATGTGTTGCACATATAATATGTTACATTGTATGAAAAATATTTATTTCTACCAAAACAAATGAATCTGTGTAAAAAAACAACATTTAGTTGATTGTAACACACATTTTGTGATAAGTAGAAATTTATATGATATTTTTAGTTTATTTTAGTGCAATTTATTTCACTTAATTATATTAGAATTATGTGTTTTTCTACTTATTTGAGTTTAATTAAATAAATCCTACCTTGATTATTTTAATGTGATTTTTGGGTTTTGCAGAAACTAATCTTGAAAAGAATGAACAAAGAAAGGTCCAAGCGGAAGGAAAAATGGCCCATGAGCCAAATTAATTAAGGATGCAAATATATGCGTGATTTCAATTGATATGGTGGGCCCATTCCTAATAATAAGTCCAGCCTAGTATAAAGCATTATTAAGAAGAACATATATATACAGCAGCATGGGGACGTACGCGAGAATCAAGGAAGGGCCGCATGGAATTGTGAAGGAAGAAGGCAGCTGCGACAGAATTTTATTTTCAATTAGAGTTTCAACTTTTTATGTTTTTTAATTTATACTTTTCAGACTTTATGATTATGCTTGGCTAATTATTTTTATATTCCATTTTTAGGACATTGAACTTTTTTATATTATCTTTTAATTAATTTTTCGTGACGTGTTCTTATTTCATATCTTGGATTTTTAGTAATGTTATGGGATTTTTGTGATTAATTTAGTAATGATCTGCTAGGTTACTTTACATTTAATTCTACAGTTAGAATATAGACTATAATTCGTAATTGTTGTAGGATATATTCACGAGTAACAAATAGTGTATCATTCACTAGAGGTAATACGGATCTGGGTTGTGTGAAGCGAACGTTTCGTATTTTGCAGTCCAGTCTTTCTATTAATTTGGTGGTTGAATGCATTTAACAAATTAAATCTAGTGAATGTTTCATTAGGTTGTTTGATTAAATAGGGTTAGTTAACGAGCGTCTCTTAACTAGCTAATCTTAAGAATTAATTCGGTTTAACTAAGCGTCTCGTTATTTTAGGGAAGAGATTTGAGATTAGGGTAAGACTGTCACGGGATTAATTAGAATAGTATAAATTGTGGAGATACTTAACTAAGGATTGAAATATTATTTCTCTTTCATGATCTTAGTTATATTTTACTTTGTTCTCTTTTATTTGCTTTATTTTAGTGATAGTTAATTAGTTACCAACCAACCCCCCTTCGTATTACTCTTAGATTAATATAATTGATTCACTCCTTTCAAAAAGAAAAAATATAATTGATTCACAATTTGATTTCCTGTGGGATCGACCCTTGCTTGCCATTGCGATTAATTAGTGAAGTTGAGTTAAGGATTATATTTTGCGTGCCTCGACAGCACGGTCAAATTTTGCTTAAAAATAATATACATTTGCCCAAATTGTAACATACCTGGGAGCGAAAAAATTTAAAATTACATGTTGCGCAAATTTTGAAAAAAAATTGCCCAAATTCAACACGACCCGGTTAGACCCGCAAATTTTTTAAAAATTTATACTTTTACAGTAGAAATTTATATATAAGTTTTTTTCTTTTATATTTTCAACTCCTCCTATATTTTCTTGAGTGACTTACATATAGGTTCAAAAAAGTCATTATATTTATAAATAGGTGTTGTGCAGAAAAAAAAAATGTGCTTCTGTACAGAAAAAAATATGTTTATGTACAATTTTTTTAAACCTATTTGTAAATATAGTGACTTTTTTGAACCCATACGTAAATCATCCTATTTTTTTCATGACTCTGCACTTATTTAATATTCCAATTAAACTGATAAAGGTATATCACAGTTGAAGGAAAACTGCTTTAAATGCTAATGCAGCTAAGTGAACTTCTTTTATGGCTACAAGATGAAGGGCAAATGATGTTATTTCTATCACTCAAACTATACATATTTTTTATGAATAAATAATTTTATTTTTTATTAATAGTTAAATATTTTTCTAGAATTATCTAATAAATCTGAAAAAATTAATTACTGAAAACGTTTAATATGAATTGACTCTTGATTCTTGCTTAGTCATTTATGGCACCAACTTGTGGCATAGTTATAATGTTTCAGAACTCCAATTGTCTGTCCACATATGTGTTTCATCGTTGCGGGCATATTTATTACGAAACACAGTCATGTACATCGTTTCACGGTGTAAATATATCATATTAAAAATTTATGAATTGTTAATTAGGTCAGGTTGGATTTGAATATTTTTTTTTCAAAATTTTTACAACTGTAATTCTAAATTTTTCCGCTCTCGTGCATATTACAATTTGAACAAATAGATGTTACTATTATGCAAAATATGTGTTACAATTATATTAAATATATTTTTTTACGTATATTCATTTGTATTTGTAGAAATAACATATATTCATACAATCTAATAAAAAAAATTATGTTACTTTTTTCATAAATATTTATGAAAAAACAATATATTTTCTTATAGTACCATGCATTTTACTTTTATATATATTATATGAAAATTTATTTATTATATAAAAATAAATGAATATATATAAGAAAAATAATATTTCATTAGATTGTAACACACATTTGCTCTAGTAGTAACATACATTTGCTCCACAGTTTGTGTTACAATATGGGCAAATCCTTGTTATAATATGGACAAATGCATGTTACTGTAATATAAAATATACTTTTATAAGAATAAATATGTGTTTTATAATTCACCAAATCCCCAAACCATCCAAGAAGAGATAATTACAAAATGAGACCACTTATAATAGCATATTTGCAATGAGAAATAACAAAAATCACATGTTACCAGGAATATCACTTTTGTAATCATTTTATGGGATCCATGTGCAGGAGTGATGTCATCACATGCACACATTTTCCTCTCACCTCACTATCTCTCCTCACTCTCTCATGTTATCTCAGCTCTCTCTCTCCCAAAAAAATACAAGATGACTCTTTATTTTCAGTTTAAATTTCTAATTCAAATTTATTTTAATTATTATTTATTTTACAGAATCTTTATTTTGACTCTTTCCATTGATTTGTTTTTCATTATTGACTTTTTTCCATTTATTTTCCATTGATTTGTTTTCTGTGGAATAAATTATTCCATTGATTTATTTATTTTTTTCAAAATTTAATATTATATATTTCGCCATCTTTTTCATTTTTTGCATTCTAAATATGACCGATCTTTTTGTTAAGATTTTATCTTTTTGAATTTTAAAATTTTATCTTGTTTATTTTATAATTTTTTCTAAAATCACATTTAAATTTATATTTGAATGTTATATTATATATATCTTTTATTTTTTATTCAAAATTTTCAAAACAGTTGATAATTAATCTTTTCTATTTTTTTATTTTTTATTATATTAATACTCAAAATTTATATTTTTTTTAATATCGAATATTATTTTTAAAATTTTGTAGTTTTTTTTTTTTTTTTTTCTAGTATTAAAGTTATATTCATATATTCAACTAATTGTTTCATATATGCATTTTTTTTATTCTGCATGTATATATATTTTTTTTAATATATGCATTTTTTTGATTATGCAAATGCATCTTTTTTTTTCTGCATAAGACCGATTTTCTGCATATATACGTAAAGAACTTGAATATAAAAGAAATTTCGTAAATTGCTACAAAATTTATAATTCTAGTGAAGGCCAGGTTTCAAAATTACAATACAAAAGTATTAAAATTACAATTCAAGTGGAAATATATTTTTTCAAAACTGAAATACAAATCACCATTTCAACATAATACAATAAAAATTAAAACCTGCAAAAAAAATTAAAAAAACGAAAGCCAAATCGACAAAAACAGACTAAAAGCAAAAACAGACTAAAAAAAAGTAAAAAACCAAATCACATATGCCTCGACAAAAAGCAAAAAACAACAAAAAATTAAAAAATCAAGAACCAAATCAAAACAAAGAGAAATAAATAAAAAAATCAGGGGAGGCTTATCTGCTTGATATATGCATTTGTATATACATGATAAACTCGCATTTCCGGGTAGAAGCGATACATGACAAACTCGCATTTGTATATACATGATAAAATCAGGGGCCGTCGATCTGGATTTGTTGAGGAGTGTGTCGGTGGTATCGCTTCTTCCGGGGAGGCTTATCTGAACCATCTTGATCGTCGCTGGAAGCGTCGTCCATGTTATCACTCCCAGATCTATTCTCGTGCTCTTCATCTTGATCGTCGCTAGAAGCGCCCGTGAGTTCGTCGGATCCGTGAGGCTGTTCGTCTGCGCTCGTCGCCGGAAACACGTCATCCAAACCACAGCCTATTTCTCCGGCTTCCAATCTGTAGAATGAGAGAGAGATTATGTTTTCAATTTTTTTTAAAATCTGATAATGTGGTTGGGGTTTTTATTGAGAGAGAGGGGGTCTGACATGTCAGCTACGCACAGTAGCCTAGGACGTGAGCTACTCCCACTTTTTTCAGGTGGATCCCACTTTTTGACCTTACTTGTAACATGAGATTTTTGGTGTTCTCCTATGTAATAACAATATCTTAAATGACCTTATATGTAACTTACCCCATTTAAGAATTATCTTCAAGCCGACCTTATATCTCACTTAATTCGTTCCCAGAGGAAATTGAATATAGGTGACTCACTCAAGTGAGAAGTCCGGTGCCCAAGTGAACTAACCCACCTGGTTATAAGTGTTATTATATATTAAAAATAATTATATCCATACAAATAAATAAATAAATATGAAAAATCAATATTTTTTCTTATAGTAGCACACATGATTTTGCTCTTATACTATGTTAAAAACTATTTATTCTATAATAACAAATCAATATATACAAAATAACAACATTTTATAAGATTGTAACACACATTTGCTCTAATAGTAACACATATTTGCTCCCTAATTTGTGTTATTATATGGACAAACATGTGTTACTGTAGAATAAAATCTATTTTTCTTAAGAATAATTTTTTTTTTTTCAATTTAATCATCATAGTATGTTTTACACCGTAAAACATTTTACATTAGTTTTTATCATTATTTATATTTTATTATATATTTCGTCTGTCTTAATGTTACATTCGCTTGTGAAGGAACACACATATTCAAAAAATGAGGTTTATGTATAATTGGGTTGAATAAAAAAATTTATTAATTTTTATGAATGTGAATTTTTTTTTTTTAAATTTTTTTATGTGTGGTCGTATTATTGGACGTAATAGAATGGTAAGTGTGAAAATACTGTTAGGATGATGGTAATATAATACATAAAGAATAACATATGAATTTTAAAATTTTGTAATTCAAAAGTTTGTAAATCATATTTTATGGGATTAATCTTGTATACACCAGTTACACGGTGCAACTCAAGTTCATTTTTTAAAAGTTACACAAAATACTACTGAAAAGTTACACATGTTATTACTGAAAATTGTATCTTTTATAGTATAACTTTTCAATAATAATTTGTGCAACTTTTCAGTTATAAATTGTTTATCTTTTTAAAAATGAACTTGAGTTGCACGTGTAATTGGTGCACAGAAGACTTACTCTATTTTATGTCATCCAAAACTTTTGTATATTAATTATTTAATTGTGATATACTATTAGTTTAATACATAACTAATAATAATGAGTTCAATGTAAAATGAATGCTATATTGTTTTTTTTTATCAGTAAAGGGAACATATTATTAGTAAAGGGAACATATTATTAATAGTAAAATTGGTACCAGAAGTACCCAACAATATCTAATATTTTAGGACTACAATGAATATTAAATACTTAAAACCATTCTCGAATTATGTAACCAATCCTGTCACCTACACCGACTAACACCTTGAGCTTTTATAAAGAGCCAGCTCCATATCCTTGTTTTTATTTCTTCCAATATTTTTTCAGCAGTAAAGACACCATTGTTCAAAATTATGTCGTTTCTCCATTTCCATAATACCCAAACAACTCCTAACCAAATGCTCATTGCAAACCTCTTCCCTTTCTTTCCCTTTAAGATAGAGAAATATGCCACCAAATTTTGGATTGGAGAAATATGTGACACAGTATGTATATTAAACCATTTAGCCACCTTCATCCAAATTCCATATGATAACTTGCATCCAAAGAAGACATGTCTAATGATTTCTTCCTCTTCATTACAAAAAACGCACCTGTCATCCGCACTAGAATTCATGATGTTGCGTCTTCGTAGATTATCTTTTGTCGGAAGCCTTTCATGTATCAATCTCCATCCGTGTCCAGCCACCTTTGATGGTACATAGCTCCTTCAAATAGCTTTGAAGCCTTTTTCTTTCCGACCCAGCTGCTGCATTATTCTTTTCCTTAGCATGATGAGATCATAGGCCTCTTTTGTTGTATACTTTCCGCTTGTAGCCCTACTCCACTTCCATGAATCTGTCACTCTAATTTTTGGCTCAAACCTGTCAATGCAACATAAAAAAGAATAAAAAAGTTCCACTTCTCTTTCCCTAAAAGGACGTCTCAATTTTCAACTCCACTTCCACCTATCACCTTCCCATTCCCCAATACTCCCCACCCTAATTGTTAATTTGAATTATATTACATAATAAAATTTAATTGTATCTAACAAGTAGGATTTGTGTAGCAATGCGAGAATCTTTTAATTCGGTTTGACAAGTGATTGAGAAATTGATAAGTAATTTTAGAAAATCTATTGCAATTTGGTTCACCATAGTTTGACCATACCTCAAGTAACTTAACTAATACTTTTTCCCGATCAAGTATACTTCAGGAGTCTTGAAATCCTAATAAATAATAAGGTTAATATTTATTTTATCTTATTATAGTAGTGTAGTAGTAGGTGTATATTGTGATAGTGATGATTTTTTTTAAAATCGAATTTTCAAAATTCAAAATTATAATCAATTTTAAATTTCAAAATCTAAAATTGATTTTCAAGATCCAAAATTATAATCAATTTTAAATTTCTATATCTAAGTTTTGATAAATAATAAGATGGATATTTTTTTTATTTCTTAGTCGTGCAATAGTATGTATATATAGTGATGATTTTTTTAAATTCAAAATTAAAATCAATTTTAAAATTTAAAATCTAAATCCTTTTTTTTTTTTATGATTAAACCCTATTTTTAAAGAACCAAAACAAAATCACATTAAGAACTTTTCGAGGGAGTCACATGTTCACCATACACCACTGCCAAAGTTAATGATAAGCTTATCATAAATCAATTTTAAAGTATCAAATGTTTAATCAGGTGTATTAAAAATAACATCAGGTATATCAAAGGCTGATGTCAATTAAATTTATATATTGACCTCAACTTTTGATACACCTGACTCAAATTATTTTTCACTAATATTTTACATTATTTAAAAGTTTTATCCAACATTCATCATCCACTTTTAATAAATTTATAAGTACTTATTGCTTTTACTTTTAAACAATTATTCTTACAATCTTCAATTCTTTGGCAAACATGCCCATAGTCTTGGGGTAGGTAAAATGATTATAGAACAAGCTTTTGATGATGGTAGGTAAAATGATTGTAGAACAAGACTTATTTAAGAATTCAAGTCCCACCACAAACCTAGTTTTCTTCATGAGTAAAACAAGTTGTATTATAATTTTCAAAAAAAAAAATTTGTGTAAAACCTTCTTATTATTTTCACTAAAATTAAGTAATATATTATACACTAAATAAATTATATTACTTAAAAAAATATGTAAAATTAAAGTAAAATTTCAAAAGGTAATAATGATATCACGGTGAAACGATGTCATACTAATTTTTTGTCATTTTAAAAAGTTAAAATGCAATTAACTTCAAATTTTAGGTTGATTTTAATAATAAGTTTAGTTAGGTTGATTTTAATAATAAGTTTAGATAATCTCTAGCGTTTGTTATATAATGAGATCTAAGTGGTTACTATTAGGGTTGGGAATAGGTTAGGTCTAGTCTGACCTCTCACAAAAAAGTCTGGACCTGGTTTACTATTGATGGATTTAAGTTTGATCTGTTATCTATAAAATGTTTTTTAGTAGGCTCAGCCTAGACCTTTTTAGCAAATAGGTCAAACCTAAAATCCTTTTAAAGGCCTACCTAATAAAAGTTTTTCATAACTTTTTCATTATAAAAATTTCGAAACTATACCTATAAAATTAACAAATGTCTCAATAACACCAATAATAATATTAAATATTTTATCAAATCACAAATAACATTGTTAATGCCTACATCAACTCACTAAGAAAATAATAACAAAACCATAAAGTAGTTCAAAAAATCAATACATAAATGATAAATATTCCTTCCAATTTTCTTCTACTATTTATAAAGAAAAATAAATCACAAAAAAAAAAAATATTCCTTCATATTTTCTTCAATTTACTACCTTTTGTGGCCACTGACCATGTTCCATTAGAGCATCTATATAATAATTAATAATAAAATAATAAATTATAAATGAATATCTTATTTATATTTTATATATATATAATTAAATAGGCCGGCCTATTGGGCTTAAAAGGCCTTTAAAAAAGCTTAGGTCTGGCCTATTTAACTAAATAGGTTTTTGAAAAGGACTGGAACTGGCTTATTTATTAAGTAGGCCGAGCCTAACAAGACTTTTAGTATGCTGGGCCGTGGATATGGATCCTCTGCTGGGCAATGAAACCAGTAAATTGTGTTGAGTACTAAAACGATGACGTATAGTTAAACTATTTTCTCTTTTTTAGCTCATTATCACAGTAACAAAAAAATCATTACTTGGTCAAAACTAAAAAGAAGAAAATATTTTAATAATATGTCACAGTTTTAATACCCAACACCATTTGCTGGTTTCACTGCCCAGCAGAGGATCCATTTCCCAGGGCCGTAGGCCCCTGTCGGTGGTCTGGCCTATTCCCACCCCAAGTTACTATCGACTTAAAGCATGTTTTATACTTCTATTATCACAAGAGTATTAAAATAGATTCCACAAATTACAATAACTAGGTTTTTACCCGTGCAATGCACGAATCTGTTGTAATTTTTTTCTTTGGAGTTCTTATGATTTATAATTATTCGTTGGTTGAATGAATTATTAATTTATCTTTGAATATATAACATAATTACAAAAAATTCTATATTACTCTTTTATTAATAAAGCAACGAATAAATTGAAATTGTTATTTGTCCAAAACAAAAATGATTATTTTTTTATTTATCTCCCATATATATAAGAGAACAATTGCCAATTACATGCTATGCAAAGAATATTTTTCCAACATGTATAAGGGGCAAAAGGCCCAAGAGTGGTTCTAAAATATGTAATCTGTTGAGTTCTTCCCTCTAACAGGACATGGTGAAAGACAATAGAAACATTAACTCCAGTGAGGGTTACAGTAGCAATATGATGTCAACAACTCCGCAAATGTTTGTTTAGGTTGAGTTTCCTAGCAATGTACATCTATAAAGTTTGTTATATTTGAGTTTGTTAATTTTTTTAGATGCGCCATATTGCTTTACTGAATTCTCCTTTATATGTCATACATTTTTTTGTTTTTTATTTTAAATGGAAGCTTATAAGTAATCAGCACTCTAAAGTCCAGTATTAGAGCATACATATTTTGCACAAAGAAAGGTTCAACCCAATATCGTAATATGCTAAGATTTATTCCTTGAAATTCAGCCCCTCATTTTTATACATTACCAAGGAATATGTACCATAATATTTTGCTTATTATGATTGGATGATACATTTGTAGACTCTGCAGTTCATATATTAAAATGATGCATATATCTAACAAACCAAAGGCCCCACAAACTCTAAAGTTTTAGTAACTACTGCATTTTAGTTTGGTGATTTTTTTAAATTTTCATCTTAGAATCAATGACCACGTCATTTATGGACTAGATGTTTGACAAGAAACCTACCTAAATTTTAGCCAAATTTACATGTGCATAAATAATTTTTGAATTAATATGTACTATAAACACCTCAAATAGAATGTTTAGGTTAGCTTGACATGAAGCTAGAGTTTATGGTATCTCTAATTATCACATTTTTGAATTATTATCCAAGTCAACGGATTTTATCAAGTTAAGCCTATCTTTTTTATAAAAGTATGTTACATACTACTTTATCAATACCTGTCTATAGTTATAAATAATCCACAAGGATGGTGAAATAAAAACTAAGTCTAAGGAAATCCTATCATTTAAATGGTTGTAACCCTAAAGTCAAGAAAGGACATGAAAAAATTAAAATGAATACCATTAATCTACTTAATATAGAACGGGAAAGGGTTGAAGTTATCTATCGTAGATTTTTCTTCTTCTGCGCTGCTCTGTCTCCGCATGCTTAGAATGTAAAGTGTTCAACTTCTATTCAAAAATTTCTCTTCTTAGAAACTTATAAATAGTTAAAATTGAACAAATAGATATACATACTCACAAAAATGACCTACCCTGCTACATTGATTTCTGTGTTGGAGCAATACGAAAATGATCAAGGTGCGTGATTAGTAACCCCTTCCACATTTTTCCAGCAAAGTACAATCAAATCCTTATAACTGAATTCATTAACTTAAAGGAGAATATGTTAGTTAAGGCAAAATATGTTAATTACAGTGCATAGCGTGCAAGTACCCATAAATAGATAAGTAAAAGGCGTCTGCAAATTCTTAAAGTCCAAAAAATAGAACCAAATTTTAGGAAAGTATATTTAATCAAATGGGACTCACATAAAACCAGAGTTGGTTAAATCCTTGTACCCATAAACCCCAAATGCTACTGATTTCCATGTCTGTGATCACAGCAGTAGAAAGGACACTAAATTGTAGGAAATGAGACTGGATACATTCAAAGTGATAAATCATTGAGGGGTGGATAAGTCTTTTGATTTCCTTACCTTGAGAAGAAACATCGTAGGGACGATATTTTCTAAAGGGAAGTCGGGACAAATCATATACTTATTGTTAATAGGAATTGATAATTCTCCTTTTTGTTTATCAAAGTCCAAAAGAATCGCAAGTGGAGAACTTGCCACATTATTCATGAGTTTTTTAGACTTTATAAAGAGGAAACATAGAACAAATTTAATCAAATTAGTCTTAGAAACATAGCATAGGCATACATGGGCAGCAAATCGTCCAATCAAATCCAATAACCACGCCACCAGACTTCTTTATTTTAAAGCAGGTAGTACTCAATTTAATTTAAAATAAATGCATCATAGAGATAATAAAATATGTTATAACGATGAAATATTAAAATGAGTATGGTTGGTGCAAGGATAATTCATTCATGCTAAAGAAGTACACACATCTTCTAAAGATTTTAAAAAGTAATATAATTGGAATAGTAAAGTGAATAAAACTCACACATGATAAACTGATAAGCTATATATAATAGAGCAACCACAATGGTGGAGAAGTTACAACTATTCTATTCCCCCACCTCATTGTCACCTCTCAATTCTTGCAACAATAACCAAATCATCCTAACCTACACAATTGTGTGCGAAAGTTATAACTCATATGAGAGACCTACCATTCATTTAAATGAGAAATTAAAAAATACAAAAAGAAAAAAGTAGATTAGAATGTACAAATAAAAGAAACAAAAAGTGGCAGTGGGTTACCAAGCGATAACCAAAACCACAAGCGAGATCTTTTTGTTGTTATAAATTCACCTCACAATTGGTAGTAACCCATTCTCGAGGGTTATAACTTAATGGGTTTACTACCATTGAGGATGGATGCTGAATATGTAGAAGATGCAAAAGATTTTGTCAATTGTACATAAAAACATACACAAAGTCACATAACTATCTGTTACATATAAAAGACGTGCTAACATAAAGAAGTAATTGGATTAGTGGGCCTAATTATATTAATTTAATATTATTAGTTTCAGTTTTATTAGTGGGCTCATGAGCCTAGGTTTTATATTTAAATAGCATTGTTAGTGTTGAATCGTCACTTTTGAAGAGATTAATTATTCAGCCAAGTTTGGCGTGGGACGAGTTCATCTCGTAAGTTCTGTTTATCTTCTGTTTTGATCTAATCATCTCCTTAACTCTAACAATTGGTCCGACCTTGCCGGCTATATGACGAGATCAGAGGAAAGAATCAGTACGTTAGAGAAGAGATGGTTACTCTTGATGCTAGTGTGGCGGAAATTCATGCCTTTGTAGCCTCTGGGTTTGAAGAGATACGTGCGATGTTGCACACAATATCAACGGGGAAAGATACTGTGGCGGAGGGGTCAACATCGGCAGCATATGACAATCCCTTCGCCCAACAGCACATCGCCAACCAAACTCCACCTCCACCCATCGTTCAACAAACCGCCTCACCTTCTGTACAACCTTCTCGCCTGGAACTTCCGAATTTCAATGGTGAAAATCCGTCAGCATGGATATCTAGGGCAAATCAATTTTTTCGTATTGAGAACACTCCCGATGACATGAAACTTGAGTATGCCTTGATTGCAATGGAAGGGTCGGCACTCCATTGGCTTCAATGGTTAATGGGGAGAATGCCTACTCTAAGTTGGCGACGCTTCACAATCGAATTGTTGAAAAGATACGGTGATGATCCCCGCGCTAATCCCTGTGAAGCGTTAGCTTTGACTCGCCAAACGGGATCTGTGAACGAGTATGTAGATGTACTTATCTCTCGAATAGCAGGGGTTCCTTCACTTTCTAATATGGACGCCTTAGGCCTTTTTCTTCATGGCTTAAGGGAGGACATTCGTGTCCGCATCCGTTCAAAAGATGCTGAAGACATATGTACAACTATGCACCTAGCGAGAGAAATCGAACGTGAAATTGCAACGACCAAGCCTTCCTTCTATAGCCGATCAGCCCCAACCCAGAATCAATCAAATTCAGGATTTTGATCTCCACATCAACAACACTATTTCCGTTCTACAGGAGTATTCGCACCGTGAAACCTGACTTCTGGTTTTCAACGGGCCTCTGAACCTCCATGCACTTCAGGCTCTAATACACAGGGGCTGTCTTACTCAGAGTCATCTACCAATACGGTGAATAAGGTACCCCGTCCACCACGTCAGATGTCTCAAAGCGAGTATAGAGATTTATGGTCAAAAGGGTTATGTTTTCGTTGTCGTGAGCCCTATAGTCCTACTCATACTTGTGCTAACAGATCTCTTCAAGTAATGGTAGTGCTAGACGAAGATGAGGAGCTCGATCCTGGAAAATCAAATGGGCCTCAGGATCAGAAAAATGTAGAAGATATTACTTTTCAATCACTGCAGTTGTCGGCTGCTACTGCATTCGGTTTTGATGGGCCGTCAACAATGAAACTTTTAGGGAAAATTGGTGATACTGAGGTGGTAGCAATGGTTGATAGCGGAGCCACTCATTGTTTTATTTCACAGAAAAAGGTGGCTTCCCTGGGTCTCCTGGTCGATGAATCGATTACACTTCTAGTGAAATTGGGCAATGGGAAAGACATTAATACTGCTGGGCGCTGCCCCCGTATTTTGTTACAGTTTGGTACAGTAAGGTTCAACTTTCTGCTTACGTTTTTCCTGTAAGTGGGGTGGATATTATTTTGGGGGTTACCTTCCTTGCTGCCTTGGGTGACATTCAGGTTAATTGGGCTACGTAAACGCTTAAATTTACCCTTTTTTATCAACAATTTTGCCTGCAAGGGGTCCGGGATTGGAGAAACGCCAAATCTCAGCTGCAACTTCTCTTAAATTGGCTGATGTTGAATCTTGCTGGATTCTTTGGCAATCTGAGTTGCATCAATTGGACAATAATCAGTCAAGTGTTCTGGCTCCAGAAGTTCAGCACGTGTTGGATGAATTTTCCCAGGTTTTATCCCCTCTTCCTGGTCTTCCTCCTTCACAGGATTGCGACCACCGTATACCACTACAACCAGGGGCTGCTCCAGTTTCAGTATGACCATAGCGGTATAGTGCTGCCAAGAAGACAGAGAGTGAACGTCTGATTGAGGAAATGCTTTCAGCAGGTCTAATTCAGCCAAGTAAAGGACCCTACTCTAGTCTGGTTCTCCTGGTGCACAAAAAGGATGGAAGTTGGAGATTTTGTGTGGACTATCAGGAACTAAATAAGCGTACGGTGCCCGATAATTATCCGATACCCGTCATACTGGAACTTTTAGATGAATTGCATGGCGCTTTGTGGTTTACTCATCTTGATCTAAGGGCGGGTTAACATCAGATTCGTGTGGCACCCGAAGACATCCCAAAGACTGGATTTCGTACGCATTCAGGCCATTATGAGTTTGTTGTGATGCCCTTTGAGCTACGGAACGCCCCATCCACGTTTCAAGCTGTTATGAATGACTTATTCAGACCATTACTTAGGAGGTATGTGTTGGTGTTCTTTCATGATATTCTCATTTATAGTTCTGATTGGCAATCCCACATTAACCATCTTCGTGAGGTTTTGAGAATTTTAGCTGCAGCCTCTTTTGTGGTGAATCCCAAGAAATGTTCTTGGGCTCAAAGTTCTATAGATTACTTGGGCCACGTAGTTTCGGCTGAGGGGGTGCAAATGGACCTCTCTAAAGTGATGGCTGTCTTGCAGTGGCCAACTCCTAAGTCGGTCAAATGGGTGAGAGGATTTTTGGGTTTAACAGGATATTATCGTCGTTTCATTAAGGATTATGGAAAGATTGCTTGGCCTTTGACTAACATGTTACGTAAGGAGGCTGACTCTCATTTTTCTTGGAGTTCTGAAGCCCAAGCTGCCTTTGAGACCCTCCAAAAGGCCATCACATCAGCCCCAGTACTTGTTGTCCCTGACTTTTCGGCACCTTTTCTCATCGAGTGTGATACTTTTGGACGAGGTTTAGGGGTTGTTTTGATGCAACATAAACGTCCAATTGCATATTTCAGCAAGGCTCTCTCTGATCGTAATATCTCTAAATCCACCTACGAGAAGGAACTGATGGCCTTAGTACTTGCGGTTCTTCATTGGCTATCATACCTTTTGGGTCGAAAATTCATTGTTCGGACTGACCACCATAGCTTGAAGCATCTATTACCGCAGTCCATCACTTCTCCGGCGCAACAGTATTGGGTTTCTAAACTCATTGGATTTGATTTTGAGATTGAGTACAAGGCTGGCATTACGAATGTTGCTGCTAATGCCTTATCGCGCCGAGACTCGGATATAGCATGTGAGGCAATTTCAGTTCCATGTTGGATGGAGTGGTCAGCCTTGAAACAGGCTGTTCATTCAGACCCGTTGTACGCTCCAGTGATACAGACCCTTGAGAGGGGCGAAAAAGTTGATTGCCCTTTTGTACTAGTTAATGGGATTCTCTATTTCAAGGATAGTCTAGTTATTCCTGCGACTTCAGAATGGGTTCCTCGATTATTGACAGAGTTCCATTCGACTCCTACCGGAGGGCATGCAGGAGCCTATCGGACGTACCGTAGATTGGCAGTGAATGTCTATTGGCCTGGTATGATGAAGATTGTGACTCGTTTTGTGGCTGAGTGTTTGGTTTGTCAGTGCAACAAATCAGACTCACGTTCTCCCGCAGGACTGTTGCAACCACTGCCTATTCTAGAACGGGTGTAGGAAGATGTGAAAATGGACTTCATCACTGGGCTACCTCGTTCTCAAAATTTGGACGTTATATTGGTGGTTGTGGATCGATTGTCGAAGGCTACCCATTTTATTGACCTTTTGCACCCTTTCAAATCCCGAGGAGTGGCTATTGCTTTTGCAAGGGAAGTAGTCCGGCTCCATGGTGTACCTCAATCCATTGTATCGGATCGTGATCCAGTGTTCCTTAGTTTGTTCTGGCAAGAGTATTTCAAGGCCACTGGAACACATTTACGTATGAGTTCATCTTATCATCCCGAGACCGATGGCCAGTCCGAAGTGATGAATCGCTGTTTGGAGACCTACTTGAGATGTTTTGTCTCCACACATCCAAAAAATTGGGCGCAATGGTTGTCGTGGGCGGAGTATTGCTTTAACACGAGTTTCCACTCCGCTACGGGGTGTACACCTTTTGAGGCTGTTTACGGGCGCAAACCACCAGTTTTATCGCAGTTTTTACCTGGGGAAATTCGTGTTAAGTCTGTCTTAGATGATTTGATGGAGAGAGAAGAGATTTTGCAGCAGCTGCGTATTCATCTTGAACGTGCTCAACAACGCATGACTCGTGAGTAGAACAAACACCGTCATGATGTTGTTTATGAGGTGGGTGATCGAGTCTTCTTGAAATTTTGACCTTATCGTCAGTTGTCTTTGTTTAAGAAGCTCAATGTGAAGTTGGCTCCCCGATATTTTGGTCCCTTTGTTATTTCGCATCGAATTTGTCGGGCTGTTACCGGCTGGTTTTGCCTGAGGGATGTTGCCTGCATCCTGTTTTTCATGTATCTCAGTTGAAGGCCACAATTGGGGATCATGTGGTGGATCCCAATCTACCCTTAGATATTACAGATGAGGCTGCCCTCTTTATGCCTTTTCAGGTACTTCGGGCTAGACAGATTTGGCGTGGAGATCAGCGTGTTTCTCAACTCTTGGTGGCTTGGGCTGATCGTCCGGAGGAAGAGGCAGCATGGGTGGAAGAGGAGTTATTTCGTGCTCAGTTCTCAGAATTTAGCCTTGAGGGCAAGGCTGTTCTCGAGAGGGAGGGAATTGTTACATATAAAAGACGTGCTAACATAAAGAAGTAATTGGATTAGTGGGCCTAATTATATTAAATTAATATTATTAGTTTCAGTTTGATTTGTGGGCT
This sequence comes from Prunella vulgaris, assembly GCA_026898435.1. Classification (NCBI taxonomy): domain Eukaryota; kingdom Viridiplantae; phylum Streptophyta; class Magnoliopsida; order Lamiales; family Lamiaceae; genus Prunella; species Prunella vulgaris. The sequence continues at coordinate 59,445 of JAPKLY010000174.1, forward strand.
CATGGGCCAAGGTTTTATATTTAAACTGCATTGTTAGTGTTGAATCGTCACTTTTGAAGAGATTAATTATTCAGCCAAGTTTGGCGTGGGACGAGTTCATCTCGTAAGTTCTGTTTATCTTCTGTTTTGATCTAATCATCTCCTTAACTCTAATACTATCTGTTTTAGGAGCTTGAATAACTTCTCTGGATTTGTTAACAGGCTTCTTGCTACTCATCTCCATTGGCCTACACAAATCTTGAAACAAATAATTTTAAAAAAAATTTAAAAAACGATATGCAAAAGAAATGCAAGAATATAAGAAATGTTCTTATTCGCTCGACTCCCTTTTTTTCTCCGGATTGGCTTCCTGTAAACCATGTCGGAACCATCAGACCTTGCCCTCTGCAACTCCTCAAATGTCACCTCAGCAAGTTCACGCTCTATTTCGTCCTCCTATATAAAAATTTAAAATCTTAAGCTAGAACATAAAAAGAGAGTCTCCTCAGGAAGTTCACGTTCTATTTCATGCTCCTATATAATAATTTTAGAATAGAGACTACAACTTTCATACCATTTTTACACACTCACTAATAATCAAATAAACAATAAAATCTGAAATTGGTAAAAAGAAAATAACTTCAACTCTGGAAGGATGAAACATGGTATTTGTCACTCCCAATGGGTATGGCCACAAAACATCCTTGATTATGTTAGTCACATGTTATAAATGACATGGTAGAACATATATCAACTTTAAGAAACACATCAAGTTGGATCACTAATTCTGAAAAAAAAAAAAAAAACTCAAACTCATCCTAAAGCTCGAGGCAGAATGTACCTCATCATGAATCTCGTACAATAGCATTTACATCCCTCTTGAACAAACAGGTCATTCGCTACCAGAATCTACAGGGGAAAATTGATTTGCCAGAGAATGGTGTCCATTGACTTATTTCATTACTATTTTTCCCCTAAAAATTAGGTTGTGTTAATGAACTTGAACTACATGAACTGCAGGATGAGAAAGACCTGAATTTGAGCTGCAGAGGCTCTGTCGTTGCAAGAACAGACGACGAAACCAAAAGGCTGGAGCACTTTCTTGAAGAAACCTTTCAACTGCAGACGTATACATAGTCGCAACAGGACAAAAATTAATGGAACTGCAATATAGTAGTGTTTTCAGACATTGGAAAGACAAATAAGCTGGTAATGTTTAAAATAAAAATCTGGGACACAAATGTGTTGATAAGTATAATTTTGAGAAAATATGCAAATCTTAATATTAACTGATTTATTAAATATAATTCATGAAACACTTGATGGGGCGCAGATTGAGTAGCAAAACTAAAACACACAAATTACGTCAATGGTGCGGTGCGAGGAATACAATGGTTACATAATAGGAAATGTGGACAACTACAACAGAATAAAGAGGTTAAGATCTGGCATAGAGAAATTAAATGATTTATAAAACAAAATTTGTGAAACACTTGATGGATAAATTAAAACACACAAACTTTCCAATTTAATACCTGAAACAGAGGCAATTTAATCTAAGACCTTTTGATTTTCTCGAAGAAAATCTGAAAATGCGCTACGACTGAAAGTGAAAATAAAAAAGACTGTTAGGAGAGAGGTATAACACACGATTTATCCGATTTCATATCTGATATCATAAGTGATAATATGCGATCTTTGGAGATTCTACCAGAGAATTGGTAGCAGCTTGAATCCTTTCGGACCTGTTTCTCTGTCTTCTTCATTCTGTTGCTTGCTTTCTAGAGTAAGGAGGGGCAACTAAAAGAGCAGATAAATTCTTGTGTTTCTTCGATTAAAAGAATTTTCACTAAACTAATTATTTTTTTTCATTAAAAGACGTTAGAAAGAGACGTTTGTTTAGTAAAAGACTTTGCAATTCTATGATAATATATTTATATATATATATATATGATCCGATCCGAATTTCCGTAAATCTTCATATGTGATTGATTTCATATACACTGTTTATGGGTGTATGATTTTTTTATTTTTTTTATGTTTATATATGTATTTTGCTGTTGAACAAATACCATCTACCAAAACTAATTCCAATCTCAAATTGATTAACTTTTATATGAAAAATTGAAATCTGGTCCTGCGTCCAAAATTTTTCTAAAATCATCTTCTTGAACCAACTAAACCAAATCAGAATAAAAAACCCCGTATTAAAATTTGTTTCTGTTCTCAAAAAAATTTCAAAATATTTTCTTTGTTTCTCAAGAAAAAATTAAAAAAAAATCAAAACATTCTTTCGAAACCGAATTGATTAGCAAGCAAAACCCAGATTGTTTTTAAATCGAACACAGAATCGATTTCAAAATCTATGAAAACAATCAATTTCAATCGAAATCAAACCAAAATCGATTTCTACAATCAGAATCGATTTCTTAATGTTCGAAACCCAAATTCATATACTCCCCTCGCTCTCGTTTGGGTTATAGCGACAGCGACCGTGACCGGCGTCGGAACCTGCACCCTCCGCGTACGAACACACGGCGGCCAACAAATTATTTTGGAAAAATCCTCCCATATTTGTTTTGAAAAATTCGCAAAAAAAATTTAGTTTTAAAATCCGCCCATATTTGTTTTTTGTTAAACAAAAGAAATCCGCCTGTAATCTGGCGTGCCAAACAAGCTATTTTTTGGCAAATTTATTTAAATGATGCACCAGAGAGAAAAATATAACTGGTTTGCGATTTCACATTGTGGGGATCAGATAGATAATTAGCATCAGCATAACCTACAAGTGTTTTGTCTTGGTTTCTTTGATAAAACAGATCAAGATCTTGTGAACCTTGAAGATATCGTAAAATACGTTTCACACCATTCCAATGTCTCCTCGTAGGGAGGCACTGAACCTTGCAAGTAGATTCACTGCAGAGGCGAAATCCGGCCTAGTGCAGTTTGCAAGATAGAGCAGTGCGCCAATCGCACTAAGATAAAAAACTTCAGGTCCCAATAGCTCTTCGATATCTTCTTTAGGTCTAAATGGGTCCTTTTCCACTTTGAGGGAACGGACAACCATTGGAGTGCTTAGTGGATGTGATTTATCCATGCAGAATCTCTCCAACACTTTCTTTAAGTAGGCTGATTGGTGTATCAGTATTCCTTTAGGGAAATGCTCGATGTGCAGGCCGAGACATAACTTGGTTTTACCAAAAGTTTTCATTTCGAATTCAATTTTCAAGATTGAACTTACTTCTTCAATCTCTTTCATTGTTCCAATAATGTTTAGATCATCAACGTACACCGAGATGATACAAAAACCATTAAGGGATTTCTTTATGAATACACAAGGAAAAACTTCGTTATTTATGTATTCCTTCTTCAGGAGGAATTCGCTAAGTCGATTATACCACATTCGACCTGGTTGTTTTAAACCGTATAATAATCGTTGTAGTTTTATACTGAACATCCTAGGATCTTCATTATTCCACTTCTGGGGAATCTTTAATCCATCAGTGATTTTCATATAGATATTGGTATCTAATGATCCATATAAGTATGCGGTGACTACGTCCATTAACTGCATTTCTAAATTGATTTAACTGCCAGGGATATATGACAGAACTTTATAATATTCACAACATGAGAATATGTTTGATCACATCAAACTCAATAATGGGTCACTGCGAAAAACCCTTAAGCTGTTAATCTCGCTTTGTATCTCTCAACTTCATTTTTCCATTTTGTTTTCCTATTAATACCCATTTATATCCTTCAGGGATAAAATATTTAGGGGGTATGTACGATAGAACAAAAGTACTTTCTTTATTTAGCGAGTCTAGCTCTTCCATATTTGCTTCTTTCTATTGCATCTAATCAAAGTGCTTCGGGCACCGAATTTAGATACTGGCCAGATTTTAGAAAGAGTAACTATGGGTACGAATATGTTGTCGGCAACAGTGATATGTTTATCTCCTGTATTTATTTATTTTAAGATTCATGTAAACCAGATCTTAATCATTTCCCAAAATATGTATTCATCTGGGTGTTCCGCAATCCTAGTATTTTGATTGCTATATGCACGCGCTTTTTACTAGGATTCTTGTCTTCAGGACGAATCTCTTCTGGAGATTTCAAGAGTGACTGAATATATTATTAGCATTAATATACCATGGTTCTGGCGTAGAGGGGCATCAATATCATTTGATTTCATTGGAACCTCAACTATTTTTAGTTACTTCATTTATAATCAGTAGTGCATTCGATAATGCATCTGGCAGATTGCTTGCTGATTATTGCAAGTTTATTTTCTTTTGAACTTCTGATTCAAGTTTGATTAGTGCGTGGGTCTAAGTATTGAAGATCATTTACGTTCCAAGTAGTTTCACGACATTTATTTAGTGTGGTATTTTTATCTCCCCCTAATGCCGGAAAGTGATCTTCATCGAATGTGCAGTCAGCGAATCGGGCCGCAAAATGATCCCCAGTTAAAGGTTCAAGGTATTTAAGAATAGTAGGAGATACATAACTGATGTAAATACCTAGTTTCCTTTGTGGGCCCATAGAGGTTCACTTAGGAGGTCGTATTGGAACATACACTGCACAACCGAATGTATGCAGATGGGAAATGTTAGGTTCATTTCCACGCACGAGTTGTAGAGGGGAGTATTCATTAAATTCAGTTGGTCGGATTTGGATTAGTGATGATGCATGTAAAAGAGCATGCCCCCAACATGTAACAGGTAAGTTTGATTTCTATAGTAGTGGTGTAGCGATTAATTTGAGACGTTTAATTAATGATTCGGCTAGACCATTTTGAGTATGAACGTGAGGGACCGAGTGCTCCACTTTAATTGCCAGTGCCATGCAATAATCATCAAATGCCTTTGAGGTGAATTCACCGGCATTGTCCAAACGAATGGATTTGATTTGATGATCTGAGAATTGAGATGTCAACAGGATAATCTGGGCAATAAGCTTTGCAAAAGCAGTATTGCGGGTGGATAACTGACTTGTTCTATATTTTTGCAAATTAACAAAATCCTAACCCTCAAGAGGAAGGGATCGTGCAATACTAGCAAGTATTTCGACCAAGTTTTTATCGAACCCAAAAGAGGCAAATTAGGAGTGTGTGTGTGTGTTTGTTTATCTTGTAAAATAACTTATACTAAAAT
>JAPKLY010000174.1:66012-120282 GCA_026898435.1 Prunella vulgaris
AGCAGTCGGCCATTAATTCCGGTGGCAGGGCACGGCGGAGTTGCGCGACGTAGCAGTGGCGGCGCAATGGCGGCGTCTTCGAGCAAGGTGCGAATCCGGCGAAAATTACACAGCTGAGAACAGAGAGTTTTGATTTCCAGTAGATACGGCTAAGGTGTACGACACGATTGCTGCGAAAAGAATCTGTTTCCATGGCGGTCTTCGAATCGGCGGCGAGGCAGGGCAGGGGTGTGGCGACAGTGATGAGCGATTTTCGGCGCGAAGACGTGCGACGGCTGTGGGCAGGGAACTCCGGCGATTTCAGAGGCAGTTGAGGAGCTTGGCGTTTTCCGGCTGGGATTGGATGCGCACGGCGGCGCTGCTTCCGGCGATTGGTGCTCGATTTCTTGGACGGCGGTTGAGCTCCGATCGCCAACGGCCAAAAGCGGTTCCGGTACTGGATGCGGCTGAGAGGCGGCTTTCAGATTCCAGGGGCACTAACAGATGGTGGAACTGTGAATCGCTGCTGTGATTGAGCAGTAGGTTGCAACGATTGAAAAAGGTGAGTGGCCTCTATGGCTTCCCTACTGCGTGTCTTAGCTTTGCAGAGTGGTTGTGAGATTCCATGTGATGAATGAGTGGCTGATGGTGGATTGAAGCAACAGTTGTGGGCAGGCGATTTTGGTGTAGTGTGAAGACTATGAACGAAGGACAGTACTGCTTTTGCTTAAGTTTCTTCAGCTTTATTTATTTCACAAAAAATCTGGAATTTTCTGTAAAATATAACAAAACATATACCCTTCTCATTGTTAAGTGAAATCAATCATTTAACTGTAAATAATGCACACAATTAAATTAAGGGTGTCACTATATATACCCCAATTACTAAACATACCCCATTTAAAATAAAAAATTAATTTAAAATACTAAACTTACCCAATTTTATTTCTATTATACCCTTTTTTATTATTGACTAAGTCTTCATCTCTTTCATGAGAATTATTGACTAAGTCTTCGTCTCTTTCTTATTATACCCTTATTTTTTTCCTAAAATTTCTCACTCCGAAGGCATATTCATGCTAACACAATTGAGAAGGAAAAAGGAAACCTTCTCCCATTTAATTTCTGGTAAACCTTCTTCCAATTAATTCACGGTCACGTTCACTGCACATTTCACGCAGACATCGCAGGAAAATTTCCTCGACACCCATTCTCATCGGATCCAAACTGCCCAGAATCCGGAAACCCAGCTGCGACTGCGACTCACCACAGTGCCAAAATCGCGCCACAAAGCTCAAACCGCTCCATACGCTTCTTGGCCTAATCGCTCAAGCATTGCCGCCTACAACCACCGTGTCTCCTCTGTTCTCGAAGCCTCACCCAAGCCGCCGCTATTCAAGCACCAGAGAGTCGAAACAACTGTCGTCTATCCGTCTATCCCTATCCACTGGCGGAATTGAGCCCAGGCCGCCACCACATTACAGAGTCATGCCACACATTATAGAGTCATGCCGGAATTGAGTCAGTGAATAATTCTAATTTGTTTATATTTATTTATATATGGGTATTTTAGTCAATTGAAATATGTCTATTTTTGTCCAAAAATTTTTGGGGTATGTTTAGAGTAATTTGGGGTATGTATAGCCGCTCCCTTAAATTAATATATGCAAATTTAACACCCAATTTTTTAGCAATTTTCACACCAATCATTTCCCCAAACTTAAAGTGTTGCTCGTCCCAAGCAACGAAAAGAAAATAAGAACAAGGTGGAAAAATTGTGAGAAAATGCATACTCAACAAGTGCTTAGACTCTCAACTATTGCAAATCTCCCCAAAAACCAAAAGCACAAGTAGTTTCAACAAGTCACAGTAAATCGTACAATATCCAAATGCATGAGTTATCTACTCAGGAATAAGTATTTCTCTCAACACTCAAAGCAAAGATAAGGACGTGTATGCACTCAACAATCATATCATGCCAGATAGTCACCATAGGCTTGCAACAAATCTCCTCTCTCCACCACTCAATATGCTCAACAAATAGGATCAATAGGACTTCAATAAGATGTAACGTTGGCTCTTTGGAAAGGGGTAGGAAACTTTTGGAAGTAGTGACTTGTCTAGTGGAGGATAAAGGTCAAATTTTCTCATTTATCTCATCAACTCAGGGTATGTTTGGTTCGTAAGATAAAAGTATCTATCCGTAAAAAATATGCATGATTTTGACGGATAGATACTTTTATCTTACGAACCAAATGAGCCCTCAATGTATTCAACTCCCACCCTCACTTTTCAATGCAAACTCAACAACAATTTTCACTTTCTTTTCACTTGAGCCAAGCAACTTTTAAGCTCCATGAGACATTTTTTTTTCTTCTTTTTCTAGAACTTTTCACAATTTCACTTGTCTCATTTTCCTGTCTCTTTTTTTCTTCACACTTTTTTTACACACTTTTTACACAAACTTCTTCACCCAAATTTCAATTTCAACAAGACCACTTTTTCTTCTATCCTCCACTAGAAAGGGAGAAAAGGTTTTTTAGGATAAATGGTTCAAGTAATATAGGTAGCCAAAAAAATCAGGACATCAAGCTCAAAAGGGCTAACTAGGGAATCAATGAATTCAGGTAAGGACAATATGGCTAAGTGACTCATGCAATCAAAGATGGCCTATATCATATCCAATTGTTTTACACAAATGCAGTCTCAAGCAAGATCTCAAGCAAATTCTAGAACTATAGACAATGATTGATCCACTCACAAGTAATGAACCGGGTAATAATTCGGTTAAAGGCTCAATTCTCACCGGTTACCAATGTAACTCAACGCACTTTTCAAGAGACTCATCACCACAACAAGTTAGGAGCTTCAATGCGTTCAAGACCCAAGGTTTGAATCACAACAAGAGAGAGCACTAAACCACTCAGCTAAGCAACACCCTAGGAACAAATAACAAGTCTCTTAATTAGAAATCATATAATTGCATAAATTAATTCCTTACACCTAATGGTCTTAAGCATGGAAGAAATCAAATTAATGAACAACCAAAATCCCTAATAATTATCTCACATTTCAATTCATGACATAAAATTAACTCCTATTGGACTCTAACTGATCTAAACCTAATAGGGGTACTTAATCCTAAATCACATATTCAGAACATAAATTAATTAGAACATAATTAAATTAAATAAGAATGCAAAATCAATAGAACTAACAATAATGAAATCAACCATTGTAAAGATAAAAATTTCAGAACTTAAAGCAGAAATAGAGAAATATATAAGATATCACCGTATGTAGAAATCCACAAAGAACAGCACTTTAAATTGTCTCCAAAGGTTGCACGTGTAAATGGAAGTCTGAGGAAGCAGAAAGAATGTCAGAGTCTCCAACATAAGACAAACATTTATGCTGAGTAAAGAACGAGGGACTCAGAGTTATAAATGTACGAGGATCAGTAATGTCAATGCCGACAAACTAGCCATTGAACAAGCGACAAGTAAGAAGGCGACACGTATGTACGGAGACTGAGCGCATTTAATGCTTCTCAGAGGTGCAACCGGCAGATCGTATCTTTGCCATACTAGGTATGGGTTTTGTCAGACAAGGACATTCAAACCTGCACCTACCCAAAATAGGAAGGTTTGAAACGGACCTCCTCCAACGGATCTATTTCAAACATCCCTATAAATACAGAAGGCCTTGCTCCCATTCAAGGCTAACGGGAAATTTCCAAGAGAAAGCTCTCAAGATTCCAAGCACTCAAAGCATAGTTTGAACAACACTTTGAAACTTTAAATTTCCCTAGTGTTGTAGTAGGAATCTTTTCTGTATTTTGCTTAGAGTATTGATCCCATCCTTAGAACTGATTTATTAGAGGGATCAATACACAATAATTGGAAAACTTGAATACCAAACCCCTCAGGTTGTGAGTTGGTTGGTAGGAAGGACTGAGACTTGTAAAACGCCTAGGGGTCAGTTCCTAAGAGAGGGAGTTAGCTATTCGTGTCCCTTGGCACGTAAAACCCAAGTACCTATCCTCAGGGTTTTGAGGATAGCTTCCTGTTAAATCAGGTCGTGGACATAGGAGTTGGTTATCTCCGAACCACGTTAAAAACACCCTTGTGTGCTGATTTACTATTTGCTCAGGATCATAACTGTCATTCATATTAAACTGAAGCATACTTACATTGTTTTGAAAACCATCAGGATTGATCCTTCATCCTGATCAATAAAACTGTGCACCAGCCTTAACCACGTTTTCCCTAAGCAAACTGATTAGTTTTCAGGAACTAAAACGACTAAAAACTTAAGGGCTCACATTCTGCACTAAACTGAGCTTACTGAGATAGTAGTCCAACTGACTAGCTTCCGAGCGGTCAGTAGGTTTGTTATCTCTACTGAGCTTCTGAGAGCACAACTCTGACTTAACCTATTTGGTTCGTTGCTGATCCGTCCTTGCTGCCCCTGAGGACCATCAGTTTAACTAAACATTTTAGGAGCTTCTTGACTAAGTCTGAAAGAGCATTTTCCTGAGATTTCAGGAAAATCTGACATCCGTGTATTCCCCCCCATACACTGATTTATACTCGTTTTGGGACCAACAAGTGGTATCAGAGCAGTGGTTCAAAAGACCACTGACTTTGTTTACCAACAGTTTCTGAGGAGAAACTTTTGGTGGTCAACTGAACAGATCTTGTTTCTAAAAACTGCATATCATGGCATTCGGTTCTAAGCGCCTTGAGGGCAGTCTTCCTGAGTTCTCTATTGATAACTATCATTATTGGAAATTCAGGGTCCTTGCACATCTATAATCCATCCATGATCAGATGCCACAGATGATTGAGCATGGTCCTATCAGATTTATGAGGAATCTTCAGACCACCTGGCCCGTAGCTGGTAATGTCCCTGTTCCGACTGCCGGAGATGAACCTGTGGAGAGGTCCGCGCTTACTGCTGATCAGATTAAGCAAATCAGACTGGATAATGTTGCGAAGAACATTATACTCCACACCGTTTCTTATGAGAATTCTGTCAGGCTCATGCATCTGAAAACCGCAAAGAAGATCTGGGATGCTCTGAAGGAGATGAGTGAGGGCTCAGAGAAGATCAAGGAGAACAAACGTGATCGTGCTATCAGGAAGTTTGAGGCCTTTTGGATGTTGGAAGGAGACACCATCGATCAGATGGAAGCTCGGTTCATTAAGATGATGAACGGGCTAGCAACCCTTGGGAAGGACTTTCCCAAGAGGGAGGTGTCGTCTAAAATCCTAAACTATCTCCCTGAAAGATGGGACACATGAGTGATCTTGTTGAAGAACACTCAGGATCTCATTAACATTCCTTACTCTCACCTATTCTCAGAGTTAAAGGCTCTAGAATTTGACCTCGATAAGAGGAAAACGAAGGGTGTTGCCAGTGAGGATGTGACTGAGGAGAAGACACCTGAGAAGGAAAAGAGCGTTGCTCTTAAAGCTGCTCCTGAGCCTGAGGCTGGATCTATCTCGAAGTCACTAAAGGATATGAACAAGGACGAGCTAGCCCTGGAGTACAGCCTGATGGCACGAGGTTTCAATAAGCTGAACTCTCGATTTGGTAGGTATAAGAAGTTTTATACTGACAACCGTGATCCCAGGTACTCCAGCCCCAGGAGATCGAGCCCCCGGAGGGAAGAAAGGAGGGGTTCTGAATCTAGGAGAGAAAGAGACGAGCCTGAGCGGAGGAGAGATGAGAAAATCACCAGAAGGAGAGATGACGCTGAGCCCAGAAGATCCAGCTCCAAACCTGAACGATCATCAGGGAGCCAGAGGGAGTCGTCAGATAAGAGGTATACTGACAAATCGGGTGTTTCTGATGTAGATTAGTGTTACCATTGTAAGAAGACCGGACATTATCAGTATGATTTTCCGGAGCTCAGTGCTCGCGAGAGAGAAGATCAGAGAGCAAAGAGAGATTTCAGGGTATCAGATCGGAGAGCGTTGGTTACTGAGGATTCCTCAGACTCAGATGGCCCAGGACGCCGATCCCCTGAACTATTCTCCGATGAAGAGTATGATGATCTCTGCCTGATGGCAGATGATGAGGTATGTTCTTCTACCTCTTCTCCTGATCACGCACCTGAGCTTAGCTCAGACTCAGCAAGAGAGCTCGACCTTCAGCTCGCCCTAGAGCAATTGATGGTTGACTTCTCGAGGCTGCAAGAGACTCATATTCACATAGTGAATGTGACTGCACAACTGAGTGGGGAAAATGATCGGTATAACCGAGTCTCTCAGAATGAGAGATATTGAGGAAGCCCTCAGATTAGTAAACCTCCAGGAAGAGTTGCTTCATGCCCAGAATAGGCATGATGAGACTCCAATGGCGGTCGAAAGACTGAATGGTATAATTAGCTCACTGATCGAGACTCGTGACACTGATTTGTTCCTCGCTCAGGAACAGCAGATGATTGAGCAAATTGCTTTGAGAGGGATGTTCGAAACTGAGTGGCAAGCTCGCCTTAGTGCTGAGCAAACTGCTTGGGATATTGAACTGATCTCAAAAGAGAATGCTCATCAGAAGTTGGTGCTTCAGTACACCACTGAGCTTGAGGCTCTGAAAAGAGAAAATGGGCATCTTGAGGAAAAGCTGAAGAAGCTACACACATCTTCCCAAGTGGTTGATGAGTTAACAAGTTTCTCTCAGCTGACCGATGGTGCTAAAGCTGGGTTAGGCTATGATGCCTCAAAAGACCCAAAGGGCAAAAAGAAGAGGGGTGCTTCAGGGAGCAACTCTCAGAAAAAGTTTGTCCCTGCCCAATCTGATGACAAGAGCCCTAGTGTTGCTAATCAGGATAAGGGCAAAGGGAAGGAGAAAGTGCCTGCTGAACCTGTCAGGCAAAAGGCTGAGGGACCGAAGCCACAACCTAAGGGAAAGGCTAAGGTACCTCACCAGGAGCCGAGGAAGAAGGACCAAGGGAACTCCAAGGCTCAGCTTAGGAACCCTCAGGCTAGAAAGAACTCTGCCCCAAGCACTTCTCAGGCTCAGCCTCAGAATGCTCAGGGTGGAAGGAACTCTGGTCAGAGGAGGCCTCAGGCAAGGCCAAGGAATACAGAGGTCCAGAGGCCTCAGGCAGGGCACAGGGCCCATCAGGAACGTCCTAATCCTCAGAGGAGAAGGACAAACCAAGTGGTCCCTGAAGGGCAACGGAGACCTGACTCCGATAACACTCAGGCCAGACCTCAAGTGCCTAGAGGTCAGGCCCGAGCTGCTCCTTCCCGGGATAGACCTCAGCTCAATGCACCCAGGCCAAGGAGGAATAGGAGGCCCGCCCCCAGGAACCAATCCAGGGCTCCTGAACCTCAGGCCGACACCCATACACCCACAATTTCCCAGGCACAAAGGAAGAAGAGGACAGTGTATGTTGATGTTTCAGGGAGACAGGTTTACACTTCTAATGCCATCAGAATTGTTAAACAGATCTGGATCCCGAAGGGTATGGCTGACACTGTAGGACCCAATACGAGATGGGTACCTGAGGCCTGATTCTTTTCAGGTCACTGCGGGCTACAAGAAGAAGAAGGAGGATCAGATGAAGGTCTGGTACTTGGACTCAGGGTGTTCCAGGCACATGACCGGATTTCGTGATCTCCTTCAGGACTATGTAGCTCAGGAAGGCCCGCAGGTAACCTTTGGTGATAACTCTAAGGGTTTCACCAGAGGATTCGGTACCCTTGTTGTTGGTTCTGTGAGAGTGCTTAATGTATCCTATGCTGAGGGTCTTAGGCATAACATGCTTTCGGTCAGTCAGTTTTTTGACCGTGGATATAGTGTAGAGCTTACATCTAACATATACCTTGTGAAAGACAATTCTACACTGCAGGTTCTGATAACAGGTGTCAGGAGAGGCAACGTTTATTTTGCTGATTTTAAGAGCAGCTCTCCTGAAACTTGTTTGGTCGCTATGAGCTCAGTTGGCTTTGGCATAAACGCCTGAGTCACTTAAACTTCAAGATTATTAACAAAATCTCTCGACTTTCTATTGTAGAGGGTCTACCTAATGAAGTTTTTAGCAAAGACCACGTGTGCGGAGCATGTCAGGAAGGCAAACAAACTAAAGCTTCATTCAAGGAAAAAGATGCCTTCTCAACTGACAGAGTGCTTCAGCTCCTGCACATAGATCTCTTTGGTCCAATTACTCCTGTCAGCATGAATGGTAGGAAATGTACCCTTGTTGTTGTTGATGATTATTCCAGGTACACATGGGTTATTTTCTTACTGAACAAGAATGAGACTCAGGTCAAGCTTCCTGAGTTACTCAAGAAATTGAGTACTAAATAGGGTCAGAGCATCGTCAGGATCATATCAGATCAGGGAACATAGTTTATTAACTCTATTATAACTGATTTTTGTACTGACCTTTGTATTGCTCATGAGACTTCTGTAGCCAGGACCCCTCAGCAGAATGGGGTAGCTGAAAGAAGGAACCTGACCCTGAAGGAAGCTGCCAGGACCATGTTGGCTGAGTCAGGACTGCCCAAGAAGTACTGGGCTGAAGCAATCAACACTGCTTGCTACACTCAGAACCGATCTATGCTGAACAAACAACATGCTCAGACACCTTATGAAACGTGGAACAAAAGGAAGCCTCGCATCTCCTATTTCCATATTTTTTGGTGTAAGTGTTTCATCTTGAACAATGAGAAAGACCAGCTTAAAGCCTTTGATAGCAAGTCTGATGAGGGAGTTTTCTTAGGATACTCCTCAGTCAGCAAAGCTTTCAGGGTGTATAACTGTCGGACCCTTTGTGTGGAGGAAACACCTCATGTTGTGTTTAATGAGACTGCATCAGTGCGTAGAAAACAGGTTCCGAGTCCTGACACTGAGGGGGTTACCAAGAGGGTGACGAGACTGAGCCTAAAGAATCCTGAGTTCAAGGTCAAATTCGTGAATGCTCCCAAGGGATGGGATGATGATGACGATCAGGATGGACCTCAGGCCAACCCTCAGCAAGCCCTAGCCTCGGAGAATGTTGAGTCTCAGATGGAGACACAGACTCAACCTGAGGTACGTACTGTCTGTGTTGATGCTTCTGCACCTGAGACAGTTACTGAGTCCAACTCTGTAGGGGGAACCAATGTCCTTGATATTGGCCAACCCTCAGGGAATGACTCAGTGTCCCCGGTTCTTGCTAGTTCTTCCTCTTTGCCTATTATTGTCGAGACTAACGTTTCAGGATCAGGCGAGGGAACGTCAGTAGCTCCAAGTGCAAGCGTCAGCAGGAGGGGGTGGCTGGATGATCACTCATTGGCTGACATCATTGGTGATGTCAATGAGGGGATCAGGAAAAGGTTATCCTTTGGTGAGAGCGCTATGTTTTGTTGTTTCCTGTCTGATTAGGAACCTAAGAGCATAGAAGAAGCTCTTGCTGACCCCAACTGGATCCTAGCCATGCAGGATGAGCTCAATCAATTTGAGCGGAATCAGGTTTGGGAGTTAGTTGAGAGACCTAGGCGTCAACATGTTATTGGCACCAAGTGGGTCTTCAAGAATAAGAGGGATGAGAAGAATGTTATTGTCAGGAACACGGCCAGACTAGTGGCTAAGGGTTACTCTCAGGCCGAAGGGATCGACTATGATGAGACCTTTGCCCCAGTTGCAAGATTGGAAGCAATCAGGTTGTTCTTGGCTTATGCAACATTCAAGAAGTTCAAAGTGTATCAGATGGACGTGAAGAGTACTTTTCTGAATGGTGTACTGAACGAGGAGGTTTATGTGGAATAACCTCCAGGGTTCGAAGTTGGTAATAAGGTGTATCACCTGAAGAAAGCTCTCTATGGCCTGAAGCAAGCCCCCAGGGCATGGTATGATACACTTTCCCAGTTCCTGATAGACCACGGGTTCGTGAAAGGAACAGTGGACAGGGCCCTCTTCAGGATATCCGAAGGGGAAGACATTCTCTTGGTTCAGATTTATGTGGATGACATAATATTTGGATCACCTAACCTGAAGCTTTGTGAGAAATTCTCAAAGCTGATGACGGGGAAGTTTGAGATGTCAATGATGGGAGAGATGAAATTCTTTTTAGGTCTTCAGGTCAGGTAAACTGATTCCGGAATCTTCATAAATCAGTCCAAATATGCGAGGGACTTGATTCAGAAGTTTGGAGTTCAGTCCAGCAAAGTCTCACGTATTCCCATGAACACAAATGAGAAGCTGGATCCTGACAAGGAGGGGACCTCAGTGAATCAGACTGAATATAGGGCACTGATTGCATCTTTATTGTACCTGACTGCAAGTCGTCCTGACATCACTTATGCAGTTGGAGTTTGTGCAAGGTATCAGTCTGATCCGAAGAAGAGTCATCTAGAGAGTGCCAAAAAGATACTGAAATACCTGAAGGGTACAGTCAATTTAGGACTTTGGTATCCCTCTGATGACAACCTAGAACTGACAGGTTATTCAGATGCAGATTATGGAGGCTGTAGACTTGATAGGAAATCAACTACAGGCACATGTCAGTTTCTAGGGAGCAAACTGATCTCTTGGTTTTCTAAGAAGCAAACCAGTGTTGCAACGTCTAATACTGAGGCTGAGTATATGGCGGCAGGCAGTTGTTGTTCCCAAATCCTTTGGTTGAAACAGCAACTGAGAGACTACCAAGTGGAGGCCAATGATGTCCCAATTTATTGTGACAATAATAGTGCCATTGCCATATCCCAAAACCCAGTCTTACACACAAGGTGTAAGCATGTAGACATCATGCATCACTTTATAAGAGATCATGTTGAGAAGAAGGATATAAGGATGGAGAGGATCCCTACTGACAAACAGAGAGCTGACATCCTGACTAAGGCTTTGCCTGAAACCAGGTTTGTTGAGCTGTCAGTAGAGTTAGGACTTCTTGACGCAGGTGTAGATGGTTCAGTATGAACCTCAGTTCAGAATTGAATGAGGTGGTTAGGAGGAATGACTAACTCAGGATCAGGTTGCAGAGGTGGATGGCTTTCAGGGGGAACAAACATCAGTTTTGGATCTTCAGGATCAGAATAGGTTTAGGTTCAGGACACAGAGCTCAGGGCTCATCACCCTGATCGGTCTTATGAGGTATCAGTCAGGTTTTGATATCTGACTGACTGGTATGTATTATTGAACCTTTGCTTTCATCATGACTCGCTTGCATCATTTCTGATCAAGTCTGACACCACATCAATCACAGGGTTTTTAACACTCATCCCAGCCGTTCATTTATTATTCAGTTTTTATTAAATGCAAAATCCAAATTTATTTCAAACATTATTCTGACACGCATTTAATGCAAGTGTGGGCGGGAACAGTTTTCAATAAAGGTTTGAATTATGAACTTTGAAAACTGAATTTGGTAAAGTTTTATTCCGGATATACCCCTTTATCTAATCCGTTGAATTTCAAAAGGCTTTTAATCAAACCTGTTCATTAAAACTGAATTTTTGGGTATAAAAGGAAGCTTTGTGCACATTCCACAATTTGTGCACTCATAATTTCCTAACCCAAACTCTCTGCAATCTATTTCTCTCGCAATCTCTGCATCCATGGCTTCCTCTACTGCTCAATCGCTTGAAGATACTAGGAGATTTCACAATGCCATTTCTGAGGTGGAGTCGAAGATGTCTTATGAATGGTTGGTGGACTTCTCTCACCGAGCCACCATCAAAGAATTGGGACAAGTCTATGGAGCCATTAATCAGGCTGGGCTCCTAGATTTCGTCACTAAGAAGCCAGCCAAGATCTGCCCTCTTCAAATCATTGCTTTCTATGCAAACTTGAAGATGAATGATAACAATGAGTGGGAATCAGTGATTCCACTCAGGCGATCAGTGGAGAAGAACGAGAAGAATGTGGTTCAATATTTCACTGAGAGGATCAATGTCAGGGATCTTATCAGAAAGACGTACAGACTGTCCCACTCTATTGAGAAGAACCAGTTGGCTGATTTGACTGCATACAAGGCTGGAGAGGAGCAAGCCTGCATGAACGAGTACCTGATCGTTCCTCAGGAGATCTTCAGCACCATGAACAAGAAGCTTCTGAAACCTGAGTACAAGCTATTGTTCGAGGTCGTGGTCCAAAGCATAATGGGCTTCATGGGAGGCATGGAGCAGACTAGTCAACCAAAGATCAGGGGTTTGGCTGCCATTGTGGACAACACCAAGATCTACTGGGAGGAGTTCTTCCTTCAGAAGCTCGTACAGGAGTCGAAGAAGGTCTGGATGGATGGTGACAGGATTGTACTAGACAGGAATCCTCACTTGGGTTCAAGGCTGTCAGTAATGCTCAAAAATCTTCTTGGAGATGTGGATAGGGATGGATATGAAGACTTTAAGGACAAGATCGTCCTCTTCAAGAACTCAGCAGAAACGATCAAGCGGATGCTTGACACTGAGATCAAGAAAGTGTCAAGAGGAAAGGATAAGGGCAAGGCTGCCAGTTCTAAAGCTCATGATGAGCCTGTGAAGAAGGTCCCAACTAAGGTGAAGGTGAAGGGAATCACCATTTCTGAGCCCGCTGAGAAAATATCACTGCTGAGGGATGAGCCCTCAGATACAGAATCTGACCAGCCTGAACAAAGGTCAGCTTCAGTAGGCACTGCTGTGCCCATTGCCTCCATCGTCAGAGCCAACGGTGACTTCTGGCACTGAGAAGATGCCTCAGGAGGAGGTGACTCAGATTGAGGGGAACCAGCGGAGGAGGAGGTCAGGGTTATGGTGAACCCTGAAGTGGTTGTGATGGACGTGGTCCATGCAATCGGAGGTGATGAGGCTCAGGCGCAACCTAGTGGAGGTGCTCAGGACGAGCAAGGAGGTGATGAGGAAATTATGGTCCAGGAGGGACGTGGGAGTTCTGATGGTGGAGAAGAAGAGAAAGAGGAAGGGAAGGGCATAGAGGATCAAGAGGAGCTCCAGGACGAGGATGTAGAAGATAACCAAGGGAGGAAATGGGCTGTATCGAACGATACTGAATCAGAGTCTGATAATCCAGAGGACGCTCAGGAGGTCACTCAGGAGGAGCCCCAACTCTGCATAAGATAACTCCATTCGGGATGGATGCCAGGTCTCAAGCCATCAGATTTGTCACTCAGCACCTTCCAGACTTGGAAGAGTCATATGGCGAGGAGGTTATCACGCTCAGAGTCCTGGTTATGATGAGGAAAGCATTGGTTCCTGAAATCTCTGCTTTGATAAAGGCTACTGGAGAGGAAGTCCTCAGGGATCAGGAGCAGATGATCCTGGACAGATTTGGATTTAGAACATATGCCTAAGTTATCAACAGGGAGGACTTTATCAGGGTTATCAGGGCGAATAATCCTCAGCCCAACCCTTCTACTGAACTGGCAGTTGTTCCAGTAGTTGGGGAAGGTGCGATCTCGGGAGGAGGTGTACCGGCCGATGACGCACTCCCAGGGACCGGGACTGCTGAGGCTACTAGAGAGGTCCCGAAGTCAGTTGCCACTAAGTCCAAGCCAGCCAATAAGAAGAAGACCCGAACCTTTTCAGTGGGAGTGTCACTGATGGGGAGGAAGATACTAGCAAAGCTCGATCGTCAACGTGAGAAAATCAAGTATCTCACTGCTGAGTTGGGCAAGGCTAGGAAGGAATCAGTTGATAGATTCCTGAGCCTTGAACAACAACGATCAACCGGGGTCACTACTGACTAAGTCCAAGGAATGATATACTCTTCACTCAGTGGCCTGGATGACAGGATCAAGGCACTGATTGCGGAGGCACTGAAGGGGCAGGAAGCCCAGGTCAGGTCAGTGGCTTGGGAGGAAGCAGGCAAGGGAGATGATGAATTACTGGCAAAGTGGAAGGAGGGTCAGTGAGCTTCTGATGACGCATTTAAAAAGGCTCTGAACACCATGCTTACTGAGAGCACAACAAGGAAGGCTGAATTTGCTGCAATGCGGAAGGAGTTCGATAATCATCTGTCTGACAGCCTGCTTAGAGCTGAGGCCAACGAGAAGATGGCAAAGGCGTTTGAAGTGGTTTCTGACCAGCAGGCATCTTAGGGGATCCTGATTCAGGATATACAAAAGAAGGTCGATGAGGACAAGGATTCCCCTGATGCTGCCAAAAAGGGGGAAGGGAAGAAAGCTCTAAAAAATCCTAAGTCTAAGGCTCAGAAGCGGAAAGCTGATATATCCGTGGATGACCTGATGGAGGAGTGTAAAGAGCAATTATACCCTGGTTATCCCGTTGTCGAGGGAAGGAAGAAGACGAAGCAATTGACCCTGGAGACTGCGATGCAGGTCAGGAGTCAGGCCACTGAACTCCAAAAGCTGAAAGGGCAGATGGCTGTGTTGAAGGAGAAGACTGATCCTAAGAAGAAGACTGCCCCTAAAGCTGGAAAGAAGAAGTCAGTTGCTCCGTCCAAGAGGAAGGTGATTGATCCTCAGGATGCCGGTCCCCTGGTGTACGAATACGTTGATAATTTCATACCTCCTGAACTGATCGAAGCCTGGATTCCTATTAAGAAAGAGTTCGTGGAGAAGTACTTTGTCTTCAGGGATTGGCTGAAGACATCTGAAGGCAAGGACCGGAACACTATCTTTGCCGAATGGATGACCTTGCATCACACTGAACTCTGGGCTGAAATCGATCGACATGCTGACAGAGCAGGAGTTTAGATCAAGGCACCTGAGAACATTACCTATCCTCCTCCAACCCTTGGCATAAATAACCATCTGAATATGGACCTGATCAGAAGTGAGATTGCGAAGGTAGCTTAGAGAACCGGCTCCCTAAGTGATCAAGCTAAGTTCCATGAAATCAAGCTGAGAGTTCTGAAGAAGTATGGAATCTCGCGGGCCAGATGGGATGATGAAGACTGATTAGTTTGTCAGGATTAGTGTTTCAGGAATCTTTTGTAATAGTTTCAGGATAACTTGTACTTCACTATTATATCAATGAAACTTTTTGCATTCCTGAGACAACATCTCGTTGACTCCTGATTTACTTTTCTGCTCTTTTTCAAGAACTGTACTAACCCTTTCCTGTCTCCATCTTATAGAACTAAGGACCTGATATAGGTTCCTAAACTGAATACTGATTATATCAGTAACTTGTTTACATGGTAGGATTTTTCTCTAAGGGTTTTGGCATCATCAAAAAGGGAGAAATTGTTGGGACAATCTGAGTGTTTTGATTAGATCCCAAAACCCCTTGATGAATTTGCTATGTATAGTTCATCAGGATGTAAGTTTCAGGATAGTTAGGTTAGAATAGATTTTTTCTATTCACAGGTATTCAGTTCAGGGGGAACATGTTGAAGATTGAAGACTGATGGTGACGTCCCTGAAGTCTGAAGTATCTCCAACCCTGAAGGATTGATCGTCCTGAAGATGATCAACCTGAAGCTGCAACCTGAAAAACCTAGAAAGACTCCTGAAGCTGCGAAGAACCATCATGAAGAATACCACTGATCTTGACAGAACTGAGTAGACTAAGCATGCTCAGGGAAGTCTCTATCAGTGAGGGCACAAGTAACCTTGATCAGGCTGAATGTCTTACAAATGTTCATAAGTCCTGACTTGGGCCTAGTATAAGTTAACCTAATACTTGTAAGTCCTGAGACCTAAAGGTTGCACGTGTAAATGGAAGTCTGAGGAAGCAAAAAGAATGTCAGAGTCTCCAACATAAGACAAACATTTATGCTGAGTAAAGAACGAGGGACTCAGAGTTATAAATGTACAAGGATCAGTAAAGTCAATGCCGACAAACTAGCCGTTGAACAAGTGACCAGTAAGAAGGCGACACGTATGTAGAGAGACTGAGCGCATTTAATGCTTCTCAGAGATGCAGGCGGCGGATCGTATCTTTGCCATACTAGGTATGGGTTTTGCAGACAAGGACAACCAAACCTGCACCTACCCAAAATAGGAAGGTTTGAAATGGATCTCCTCCAACGGATCTATTTCAAACCTCCTTATAAATACACAAGGCCTTGCTCCCATTCAAGGCTAACGAGAAATTTCCAAGAGAAAGCTCTCAAGATTCCAAGCACTCAAAGCATACTTTGAACAACACTCTGAAACTTTAAATTTCCCTAGTGTTGTAGTAGGAATCTTTTCTGTATTTTGCTTAGAGTATTGATCCCATCCTTAGAACTGATTTGTTAGAGGGATCAATACACAATAGTTGGAAAACTTGAATACCAAACACCTCAGGTTGTGAGTTGGTTGGTAGGAAGAACTGGGACTTGTTAAACGCCCAGGGGTCAGTTCCTAAGAGAGGAAGTTGGCTATTCGTGTCCCTTGGCACGTAAAACACAAGTATCTATCCTCAGGGTTTTGAGGATAGCTTCCTGTTAAATTAGGTCGTGGACGTAGGAGTTGGTTATCTCCGAACCAAGTTAAAAAGACCCTTGTGTGCTGATTTACTATTTGCTCAGGATCATAACTGTCATTCATATTAAACTGAAGCATACTTGCATTGTTTTGAAAACCATCTGGATTGATCCTTCATCCTGATCAGTAAAATTGTGCACCAGCCTTAACCACGTTTTCCTTAATCAAACTGATAAGTTTTCAGAACCTAAAACGAGTAAAAACTTAAGGGCTTACATTCCGCACTAAACTGAGCTTATTGAGATAGTAGTCCAACTGACTAGCTTCCGAGCGGTCAGTAGGTTTGTTATCTCTACTGAGCTTCTGAGAGCACAACTCTGACTTAGCCTATTTGGTTCGTTGCTGATCTGTCCATGCTGCCCTTGAGGACCATCAGTTTAACTAAACATTTTAGGAGCTTCCTGACTAAGTCTGAAAGAGCATTTTCCTAAGATTTCGGGAAAATCTGACATCAGTGTATTTCCCTCCATACACTGATTTATACTTGTTTCGGGACCAACACCGTTGAAGAAATACATCATGGTTTGATCCTCACGAAACCCATGCTGCGGACAAGAGGCTAACAATAGCGAGAACCGCTCCCATGCCTCTTTGATACCCTCATTGCTTCTCTGACGGAATCCACTGATGACATTTCCGATCTTGAGAGTCTTTGCGGGAGGATAAAACTTCCTCAAAAATTCAGTGGCCACTTGATTCCATGTCTTCAAATGTCCGGGTGGAGTCATGATACTCAACCACGGCTTAGCATTCCCAATAAGGGTAAAAGAGAACATACGCAATCTCTTTGCGTCTTCAGACACCCCATCTTTCCTGAAAGTCTACACCAACTCTTGGAACCACATTAAGTGAGCATGAGGATCCTCACTATCATCCATTTTTCCCTTGAATTTTCTCTTCAATAGGAGATTAATCATACCGGTGTTAATTTCAAACTCCGGTGCTTGCACATCGGGCCTGGCAATCCCGTCATAAAATTCGTTCATCCTTGGCTCCAGAAAATGCCTAATCGGCCTCCCATCATCCATCCTACCTCTCTGAGGTTGTTGGTCTTCATATACCAGGTTATTGTAAGGTTGTTGGTAGTTTTGCTGGTAAGTATAGTTGTAAGGTTGGTTTTGAGGGTTCGGTGGATAAGGTTGATAATCAGGTCGGTTTTGATTTAGTGGAGGAGGAGGACGGTTTTGTTGGTTTTGGGGTTGATTTGGTGGAGGTTGATTCTGTAGATGTGGATTCTGTGGAGGGTAGTAATTCTGAGGATTTTGGGGGTTTTCTACTCTCTGTCTGTCATTCACTTCATCCCCTAGGTTCTATCCATTCTGGATATTAGAACCTCCTGCCTCATGCATCGATCTATCCTCCAAAGGAGGCATACTATCCTCGTTCCTTTGAGCCATGAACTCAGCAGATAAGTTCCTCATTCGGTTCCTTCTTGAGGTGATTTCAACCTCTGGATCAAGTGAGTACTCGGGCTCTCCTCTTGATCTAGTGATCATACACCTAAAAGAAACAAAGGCAAAGTGTCAAATTCTCTTAAAATTAAAATGAACAAAATAAACAATCATACACACACTCGTTACCTCCCCGGCAACGGCGCCATTGACTTGTACTAATACTTTGCAAAAATTACAAAATCCAAACCCTCAAGAGGAAGGGATCGTTTAGTATAAGCAAGTATAGGGACAAGTAGTATCGAACCCACAGGAGACAAACTAGGAGTGTATGTGTTTGTTTATCTTGTAAAATAACTTATACTAAAATAGGTGGGGTGGGGGGGGGGGGGGGGTTGTTCCTAAAATCTACTACTCATGCAAATCAAATAAAATAAAAAAGTAAAATAAGAACGAAATTAAACTCTAAAACAAATGAACTAACTTCCAAAGATGAAAGTGCAAGGATTGAGGTTATGCTCTAAACATGATCATTAAGATTATTTTCCCCTATAAGTCTAGACAAAAAAAAAAGTGTTCACAACGAAGTATCAAAAGCCACCACTTAATTAAATCTAACACTCATAGACAAGTAATTATACTATATTGTCCATCATCGACGAGTCAGGATAAATGCATCTGGAGCCCTCATTCTCACCTTCAAGACAAATTAAAATCCTAAGGTGTTGAATAATTTAATTCTTTCCGACAAGGTACTTAAACTAAGTTATTCGGCTCTCACTAATTGTTAACTAGTGTTTTATGTCATCGTCCTCAGCTAATTGACACGACTGGTCCAAACATTAGCCCAATTAACAAGACTCTTAATTAGAAATCATATAATTGCATAAATTAATTCCTTACACCTAATGGTCTTAAGCATGAAAGAAATCAAATTAATGAACAACCAAAATCCCTAATAATTATCTCACATTTCAATTCATGACATAAAATTAACTCTTATTGGACTCTAATTGATCTAACCCTAATAGGGGTACTTAATCCTAAATCACATATTTAGAACATAAATTAATTAGAACATAATTAAATTAAATAAGAATGCAAAATCAATAGAACTAACAATAATGAAATCAACCATTGTAAAGATAAAAATTCCAGAAATTAAAGCAGAAATAGAGAAATATATAAGATATCACCGTATGTAGAAATCCATAAAGAACAGCACTTTAAATTGTCTCCAAAGAAAAACCTAATTACTGTGAATGAAACTGCAGTCGAAAAATGAAAAAAAATGAATGAAAAATCCGTCTCTGTTCTCTAATAGTCCTGAAAAAAAATGAATGAATCGAATAGTCCTGAAAAAATGATGCGTATATGTTCTGTCTCTAAAAAAAATGAAATCCCCCCAGAAAAAAATACGTTCTGCCCTTTTTCAGAAAATGGGCCTTTTTCTAATTAAAAGAATTGGGCCTGAACTTCAGAAAAATAACCTTGGCCCATCCTTACCAGTGAGTGAACGGTTACTGGTGTGTACGAATTCCGGCGGAGTTGTGGTCGTCTGGCTACTGGTGCGATTCCCGTTCGTCTAATAGTTTGCAGGTGAGAGACGGTTGGACGGCTTCCGGCTTCGATTTGCGGCGGATTCAGGCGGTTGGGATTTCAGCAGTCGGTCATTGATTCCGTGGCAGGGCACAACGGAGTTGCGCGGCGTAGCAGTGGCGGCGGATTGGCGGCGTCTTCGAGCAAGGCGCGAATCCGGCGAAAATTACACAGCTGAGAACAGAGAGTTTTGATTTCCGGCAGATACGGCTGAAGTGTACGACGCGAGTGCTGCGAACAGAATCTGTTTCCATGGCGGTCTTCGTATCGGCGGCGAGGCTGGGCAGGGGTGTGGCGACAGTGAATGAGTGGCCTCTATGGCATTCCTACTGTGTGTCTTGGCTTTGCAGAGTAGTTGTGAGATTCCATGTGATGAATGAGTGGCTGATGGTGGATTGAAGCAGCGGTTGTGGGCAGGCGATTGTGGTGTAGTGTGAAGAGGATGAACGAAGGATAATACTACTTTTGCTCAAGTTTCTTCAGTTTTATTTATTTCACAAAAAATCTGGAATTTTCTGTAAAATATAACAAAACATATACCCTTCTCATTGTTAAGTGAAATCAGTCATTTAAGTGTAAATAATGCACACAATTAAATTAAGATATGCAAATTTAACACCCAATTTTTTTGCAATTTTCACACCAATCAATAACACGGAAACATAAGTCCACCGAGTGGAAGCATCAATCAGGACCATAAACTACTGAAATGGCCCGGAGGCAGGATGTATAGGTCCACAAATATCTCATTGAATTCGTTCAAGAAATTTAGGAGATTTCGTTCTTACTTTACTACGAGAGGGTCGAATTATTAGTTTACTCATTGTGCAAGCATCACATATGTATTCGTTAACAGAAGGGATTCTATTGTATTTTATGTTATGGCCAATTGAATTACATAAAATCCGACGCATCATGGTTTGTTCTGGATGTCCTAACCGCTCATGCCATAGTTTGAAAGAATTTGGATCATGATATTTTAGATTAAGGGCTATATGGAGATTGGAAGGTCTGATGTATGTGTAATACAAACCAGACGAGAAAGAATGAAGTTTTTCGATAATATATTTTTGACAATCTAAATAGTGAGTCATTAAGAGATATTCACTATTATTCTCAGTGTCCGTCTCAATATGATAGCCATTTGCACGGATGTCTTTAAAACTGGGAATGGTACGTTTTGATTGTGGAAACAATAAAGCATTTTGAATTGTCAATTCGGTACCCATAGGGAGGATTATCGAGGCTCTTTCGGAACCAACAATTTTAATATCGTCATCAGAAATTGTAGTGACACTTCCATTTTTTTCAATTAATGTTTGAAAAAATTTTCTATCTTTCAAGATAGTATGTGTAGTATCACTATCTACTATGCACAAAACATTCATCTCCATAAGCACATAGTTGTACGTTTCGATATGAGGAATGCTAAGGAGAGCCAAGATTACAGTCGCTGATTTATCAGCCACACAAGGGGACACTTAGGTCCTACTATATCAAATACGTATTAATTTTGTAGAAAATAGTCATATGTTCACCCAAGAGGTCATATGACAAAGCCTGCTTCGGGCAGGTCAGTGTGGTGTGTTTCACCTTGAGGAGCCTTCCCCTTTTTGTCTTTTAGTATATGTTGATATAATTCCACTAGATGTTTTGGTGTACGACACGAGCGAGACCAGTGGTAGTCGCATCCACACTTGTGACAGACTTGTTTGTTCTGTGCACGTGAGCTCGATGGTTGAGTAGATTTTTTATCTTGAGGTGCATCTATGTTATTTTCACTTTGCTGTGCATTGTTGCGACCTCGGCCTCGTCCCCTACCACGGCCTCGACTTCGGGTCGATTCACGACCCCTATTCACATCACTCCATTTTCCACGTTTGCGGCCTCTAGAGTTTTTCCGAGCAGCATGTGCTTCTGGCACTGCTTGTGAGCCAACCAGTCTAGTGTTGTGATTTTTCATCAACAATTGGTTGTACTTTTCTGCGACTAGAAGTGCAGAAATTAGCTCAGAATGAGTACAAGATTATTCACGTGGAAAGTAGATATAGTTTTTTTTAATTAACTCTTCATCAGTTATTGTTTCATTGAACAACCTTAGCTGAAAAACAATGCGATGTAGGGCAGAGTTATACTCCGTGACAGATTTAAAATCTTGAAAGCGGAGGTTTAGCCAATCGTATTTGGCTTGGGGAAGGATCACATCGTGTTGTTGTTGGAAACGATCCTTCAGAGATCTCCATAACACAGATGGATCTTTTTCAGTGAGGTACTCATTTTTTAGATCTTTATTGAAATGATGTTTCAAAAAGATCAGAGCTTGTGCCTTCTGGGCAGTAGTGGATTTAGATGGTTGTCTAGTTGTGTCAGTAAGGTCCTTAGAGGTTAAGTGGATTTCAACGTCAAGAGCCCATGTCAAGTAATTATGGCCATCAAGTGCCAATTCATCGAATTCACATTTAGTGATGTTTGACATGTTTTTGCTACAAAGATTAATAAATGAAAATTTATTAAAATTATTTGTTTGTAGCATTTAATAATTAAGGCTCAAGAAAAAAAAATGCTAAGACAAAAATTAATTAATAAATGAAGGAGATATTAATATTTTTGGGTTTTTATGACTTTAATAATTTTTATTAATGGGACTTCGGGCCCAAAAATAATTATTAATTAATAAATGGAGGCTTAAAAATCACAGGAGTCCATGTATATTCTTAATGGGCTTCAGGCCCAGAAGAAAAAAAAAGATAATTGGACTACAAGAATTAAATTATTAGCCCATTTATAATTAAAAAGGAGGCCGTAAATAATATTATTAGGGATTTGGGTTTTTATTCAAGGGACTTTAGGCCCATAAATTATTATTGGTAATTGGGTTTCTCAATTTTATTAAACCCAAAAAAATAAGGCATATAAAAGGGCCCAAACCAATTAAAAGGGTTGGCCCAATAGGAGTTAAAAGGAATTGGCCCAATTGACTAACGGCCCAAAATACCCAAATGAATTGGTCGAGGGTTTCAGATGTGAGATTTCAGAGGGTGTGGGCGTATCTATTCTGATTTTTCCGGCGCACGTATGCGAAAAAATCGCCATCGTGGTTTCGTGGCGTGGCGCTCAGACTTCGTCACACACAGTGGCTGCCGTCGCATAGGGACGGCGCAGCTGTGGCCTGACATCACGCGATTTAAGCGATAAAAATGTGCCACCGTCGTTGCGGCATTTGATTTCTAGAGGACGTCATCGCGGAAACAGGCAGTGTCGTCGCGGAAACAGGGTAATACCGTCGCAGAAATAGGGCAGTGCCGTAGCGGTGTAAGGCCGTGAATCGCCGTAGTGGTGTAAGGCCGCGAATCACCGTCGCGGCAAGAACTGGCCTCAATCGTAGCCGTCGGGGACCAAAGGTCCACCGCCATTTGGTGCGTCGCTATCTCAGCGATTGCCGTCGCGCCGTTGTTACTATCGTGCCAGTAGCGCGGTCATGGCCCGACGTAGTTGCACCGTGTAAGGCGGGGCCGCGCATCGCCGTCCATCAAGGCCGTTTCAGGGGCCGACGGTGTCGCGGAATTGGAATTCATCGTGTCGTTGCGGCGTATACACATGTAGGTGATTAGGGTCATAATTGCATCTTTTAGCATCCATTTCTATATGATTTTGATGAGATTATATTCATATTTGACCCTAGTATGTTATAAATTGTGTTATTGACCCTTTATTGGCAAGAAAGTGTGCTTTGTAGGTAAAACCAAGCAAAAATGAGGAATTCCCGACTATTGGGAAGGAGATGATGGAGTCCGAGCCCATGGAGATGTTTTTTATACTCAATTGAAGACCCTAGGAAGCTTAGACGAGTCGTGGGATCGAATATGAAAAAGTCGAAAATCAGACGTCGGCACTTGAACTACGATCGAGCGCTGGCTTAAGGACGTCCGAGAGCTTACCTTGTGGTGGTCGAGCAGATTTTACCTGGACAGCCGAATCGCCGCCGCTCAACCACAAGCCGTGAAGACCGTCCGAGCGAGCCACTTCAGCCGTCCGAGCGCTGGGTCCAATTTTGGGTATTTTAAAGGCAATTTCGTCCTTTTGCGCGTTTAATGAGGGGTATAATGGTCCAAGCCGAAGGGGTACTATATATACTTCATACTTCAGACTTCTTAGATGATTCTACACATCATCATTCAGTTTTTAGATTCTTAGAAGTTAGGGGAAGTTACTAGTTAGGTTCACTAGATTTCTTCATATGATTACTTCGATTACTTTTGATCTACCGTACGGATCGTTAATCCGTTTGTTTATGCACTCTCGTCACATCAAGAACTATGTTTTGACCAAAATTTAATTGTAATTTCCATTGGCGGATCATTAGATAGATTTTCAAGGTAGTGAGTATCTTTACCAATTCTCTTGTAATAGGTAAGTCTTTACATTTTCTCTTCAATTTCATTGTTATGAAGATTGTAGTTAGCTTAATTGTTCATTTGTTATCCAAAATTAGCCATGGACTAATACTCTTTTGCATTGGTGTATGATTCCTATGGAGTAATATGGTGCTATTGTTGATCTTATGAATGTTATGGGATGTTGGATGATTGATGCTCTACAATTGTGAAATGTACGAATACTTGGCTTGTTTAGTTGATTGTTAGGGCCATTAGGGAAGTAGCAATACATGAGAATTGAGCTCTTTTCTTTAATATTCTTGTAATTAGTCCATGCATGCTAGGAGTTTGATTAAATTCCGAGGATAATGAGAATTACTCTTAGCGAATAAGCACTACAATTGGAGCATTAATGTGTAATTAGGGAAATCTATGCACCTAGATGAGGCCTTGCCTAATTGATTATCCAATAGATCATTGTATGATTAAGTGATACAACACCATATGAAACATAGGATAGTACACTAATGCATATTCTCTCCAGTTGCTCACTTTAGCAAAAAGGTGATAGGTAGTTTACTATTCTTGACAAGCTTAGTAGATAAGAAATCATTCCCCTTTTATTGCTTATTTGAGTTTCGATTTTGATTCAACAATCATACCTTGCAATATCTCATCTTCCTGTGTTCGATATTAAACTTGGTTACCTTGCTACTCCTACTACGATCATGTGCACTTGCGTGTAACACATTTTGGACAAACAAGTTTTTGGTGCCGTTGCCGGGGAGACGGCTAGTTGTTTGGTTGTTTGTTGTTTCTTTATTTTCAATTTTTGGTACTATTGTGTGAGAGTTTTGATACTTGTCCCTTTGTAGGTACATGCACACAAGGAGTCAAGAGGGAGACCTATTACCTTTTGATTCGGATCTTGAAACAAGCCTACGAAGAAGAAGACGAGAAGCTAGAGTTAATCAAGAGAATATGGAGAATAACATGAATGAAACTAGATATGAGGTTAGAGATGAAGAGCCAATGAGACAACAAGTGCATCATGGTGATGAGCACTTGGCTCAAAGAGAGGTTCCTTAACCCCAACCACAACCTATACCACACCCATACCAACCTTACCCACCACAAAATCAACCACTACATCACCACTATCCACCCCAATTTCATAACTATCCCAATTACCCTATAAACCAACCTTATTACCCAACACCACCTCATAAATACCCATATTACCCATATCCACCACCACCACAACATCTTAGACCATAAATTGTCCATCCACCTCAAAACCTCAACAATGAACCACTACTTCGAGATTATTTTGAGCCGAGAGTGAATGAATTCTATGATGGTATTGAAAGGCCACCTATTGATACGGAGAAATTTGAGTTAAGCACCAATCTCTTGAAGATGTTGAAAGAGTCACCTTTTGAGGGATCAAGCGATAAAGAGGATCTGAATGCTCATCTTAGTAACTTTATGGAAATATTTGATACTATCAAGTACAAGGGCATGTTGGACAACAAGAAGAAGCTTCATTTCTTTACCTTTACCTTGAAGGGGCGAGCTAAAATATGGATACAATCAATGAACCCCAAGGTTGCGACGTGGGAGGAGTTGAGCTCATAATTCCTAAAGAAGTTCTACCCTCCGTTGAAGATGCTCAAGGCAAGGGAAGAAATCAAGAATTTCCATCAAAAGGCAAGAGAGACTATCTCTAGTGCTTGGGAAAGATATCAAGCCTTACTCTTGGCTTGTCCACAACATGGTTTGATAGAGGAGGATATACTTTTGACATTCACTATGGGAAATATATCAAGCCTTACTCTTGGCTAGTCCACAACATGGTTTGAGAGAGGAGGATATACTTTTAACATTCACTATAGGCCTTCATGAAGGGGATAAGAATTATTTGAACTCATGTGCCGGGGGTTTGGTTTTGACAAGAACGGTTCACCAAGTGAATGAGATCATTGAAAACATTACAGCCAATGATGCTTTTCAAAGAGAAGCGAGTGTTGGAACGGGCGACCGAGTATCTCTAATTGAGGAAAACATGAAGAACATGACGCTCATGGTATATGGAGGATAAAATAAAAACCAAGCCCCTACTCCGATGCAAGTGAAAGTAGTTGAAAATATGCCTTCTCCTACACCTTCTACCCAAGAGGAGGTGAGTTATATGGGGTGACCCCAATACAATAACTCATTTCCTAGCAATCAAAGGCCTTACATTGCTCCGCCATTTCGGCAACAAGGAGTTCATTATCCTAATCAAAGTAATCCGCCCTACAACCCGAATCGGAGGCACGAGAACTTTTCCTATTCAAAATCCTAAGGGAGCAATCCAATTGCCTCCTGGGATTGATCCGGGGATTAAGCCACCGAACAATGAGGGAAGGGGGAGCACGGATGACACTTTGGCACTTATCTTGAAGAAGATGGAGGACATGAGAGTGGAGAATGAAAGAAGACATGATGAGACCAATAGAAAGTTTGATGATTTGTATAAAGCACAAGGAAATCAAATCAAAAGCCTTGAATTCCAAATGGGACAACTTGCTACCTCAATGAGACTGCATGTTAATAAGGGTAAGTTTTCTTCAACCACCGAACCTAATCCGATAGAGCATTGTAATGCTATTGTTACTTGTGTTGAGTTGAAAGGTGAGGTGGTGAAGAGTTGTGCTATAGAGAATTTCCATGATGAGTTGGTGAGGGAGGTATGTGTATTGAGGGGGTAGAGTGTTTTATGAAAGATGATGAGAGAAGAATGGGTATAGTAGAGAGAATGGAGAAAAAGGATGGAAAAGTTGAGGGGGTAGGAAAGATAGGGGGTGTGGTGAGAAAGGTGGAAGAAAGGAAAGTGGATAAGGAAGTGAAGGTGGAAATTTCAAAAGGGTTGAAAGATAAGCTTGATGATAGATTCAAGAAGTTCTTTGAAGTTTTCAAGAAATTGTATTCAAAGATGCCTTTTCATGAAGCTATTGAGGAAATGCCAAATTATACAACGTTCTTGAAGGATGCTATGGCAAAGAAGAAGAAAGATAATGAACCAGAAATGGTTAATCTTACTCATGAGTGTAGTTAGTTGATACAAAAACATCTACCACAAAAGCTTAGAGATTCGGGGAGTTTCACTTTGAGTTGCCACATCAAAGGAAGTAAGAAGATGAAGGCCTTGTGTGATTTAGGTGCAAGCGTAAACATGATACCACTCTCTATTGCTAAAAGATTGGATTTGCATGACTTGAAGCCAACTATGATGGATTTGCACTTGGCCGATAGTTCTAAAGTGAGACCAAAAGGAGTGCTAGAGGATGTGGTTGTTCCTGTGGGAAATTCATTTATCCCGTTGACTTTGTTGTGCTTGATATTGAGGAAGATGTTGAGAGCCCTATCATTTTTGGGAGACCTTTTCTTGCTACTTCGGATGCCTTGATAAATATCAAGCGAGGAGAGGTTACTCTAGGAATGAATGGTGAGAAAGCCACTTTTTCGATCCATTATAATTCCAAGAGTTCCCCAAAGAAGATTGGAGGAGAGGTGAACAAAGTCATACGAGATGATATGGAAAAGCATGAAGGGGTTAAGGTAAGCATTCTTGATCTCAAGAGTGATATTGTTGATGATCCTTTTTTAAAAGAGAAAGAAAGTGAACATAGATGAGAATAAGGGGGTGAAGAAAGTTTTGAAAGGAGGAAATTTTTGGAGGAGAAAGTTGAGTGATGTAAGTCACTCAACTCTTGTTGATATTGACTTCACTTGAGCTTCATTGCGTCCGGCTAGGGGACGTTAAATCCAAGCGCTAGATGGGAGGCAACCCATCCTTATATCCTTTTAGTATCCTTGTAGTTAGATTTTGGTTTTGGATTAGAAAGTGAAATGTGCTATGTTCATCATTGCTTATCATTGTGATTTTATACACTCTTCCTCATGAATTTACTTGTGCTTAATTGCTAGTAAGTTGGAAAATGCATATTGAAATGGTAGGATTAGTATTTGAGAGAGTTGTGAATGATTATACTTGGTTGAGTTTTTAATTGCTTAGCTTATGCCATATTCATCAATCCTTTCCAAACTTTTAGGATTTACAATCCAAAAAATATAGGGGGTTGATCATTCTTCATATGGGCTATGTGATTATAATTGATGATGTTTGTGGTGGTTAAAAATTGTTTGAAGTGGTGTAGGAAATTAAATTTTGAAATTGGAAAAAAAAATGCCCTGATCAAGCGGCGGTCTACTGGTGGTCGAGCTTTTCGCTTCGACTCGAGCCGAAATTCACGCTCGACCAGGAAGCAGCTTGGTCCGTCCGAGCGGCTGTACACGGCTGATCGAGCGTGGCCCTGAGGTAAGTAATTTTGACCATTTTTCTTGTTTTGACCACACTTTCTTCTTACACCATTGTATATTATATTCCACACACAAACACACACATTTTACATCACATCTCGCGCACACACTCTTCCAAAACACACGAGAAGAGGAGAGAAAAATTCTTGGACATCAAGCTCTACATTTCTACTCTTTATTGCCTTCCATAGGTATGTTTTCTATACGCCTTCTTACTTATGCTTGATCACTTGCTTTCTTTTCCTCATGATAGATTGTTTGATTTGGTATGTTATGATGGATGATATTGGATTTCTTGACGATGATATTGAGTATTTGCTTTGTCTTAAGCATTGCATGATCTTTTCTTCACTCCTTGCCAAACTTTTTAGACCCTTGGTCCAAAAAAGTTTGGGGGGTGTGTTCGTTTCGTAAATCTCATTGCAATGCTATGCTTTTGATGATTTGTAGTGCTTTCTTATGTCTTGTGACCATATGCTTATTTTGATGCCTTGTGTTGATAGAATTTGTTAATGGTGTTTGTTTATGTGGCTATTATAACATATTAATTCTAACAAACAATAACTCAAGAAATATGTTCTTGAGTAGATAATATAGAGAGAGAAAGTGGAGAGTTTAGAGAGAGAAAATAAAGTGTATTATGATTAAGTTTTTTTAATAGTATAAGAGAGGCCTTATTTATAGGTGTGCAAGTGTGGGGTGGCACCTTGTGAGCCTATTTGGCTTCCGGTGTTGATGAGGGTTCCCGACCCTCGTCTTGGTCCTCACAATGCTTCCCATATAATGCTTCGTCCTACTACATATATGCCCTATTTAGATATTTGTGACCCTGATCCCTCGTGTTGGGCGAGCTTCCTGGCGAGCTCCATTGCCTTGTGTTGTTCCTGGGAATGATGCAGCGTGGACTCCGGCTTGGCCTCCGTGAGTAGAGGCGAACTTTCTTCCTAGAGGGGAAGCTCGCCCATGACCTTCCCTCTCCACGCACAGTTAGCTGTGGGCTTTGACCCGTAAGGAGCTTGGGCGAGGTTCTCACCTACCCCGCCGAGCTCCCCTGTGTTGGCCTCGGTCAAGGCTAGTGGCTCAGCCCATGTACAAACCGGCGACCTTCTTAGCCTTGGGATAATTTTATGATTATCCCCAGGTAGTTTGCCTTGTCAACATTTGCCCCCAGCTCGCACACATCATGATTTATCTAATGTGTGGGCGAGCTGATCTGCCTCCATGGACGAAGGCTTGAGTATAGGCGAACTACTCTTGGGCAGGTGCCGAGCTTGTGGGCGAGCTTCATCACGGCGATTGGTCAACTGACGTGGTGCGAGAATTAAGGCATCGTGCACGCCTTTTTAGGCGCTGTTTCCCCCGCCCATCATGGCAACTTTTCAAATTCATTGCAAATCAGTCCCTGCACTCCTCGAATATTCGACCTCGCCCCGACGTCTATAAATAGGGGAAATCAGGATCATTTCCCACTTTTACCACTCTCGATTCTCAGAGCTTTTTTCCGGTGAATGTTTTTATTGCATCCGGCAGATTTTTGAAGGCTCTTCAAGGTAGAATCCGAGTTCTTCTTTCTTTTCTTCTTTCTTTTGCAGATCTTCTCCATCCCTTCTTCCAATTTTCTCGAGTTTCTGGAAACTTTGGACGTTTCCAGTGACTTTTCAATTTTTTCGATCACCCGCATACCGTAGCTCCGGCGACCGAGATTTCGGATTATTTTGGAACCTTTGGACCTCGTCCAAACCATGTCGACCCATGCATCGAG
Source organism: Prunella vulgaris (assembly GCA_026898435.1). NCBI lineage: Eukaryota > Viridiplantae > Streptophyta > Magnoliopsida > Lamiales > Lamiaceae > Prunella > Prunella vulgaris. The sequence goes on from JAPKLY010000174.1 coordinate 95,848, forward strand.
CGAGAACCTTTCAAACCGTAACCCCGAAAAGCGTCCCATGACCAAAAATGAACCGATCCCCTAAATAACTTCAATAGTGATCGGCTCCAGTTCCGAGGCAGCCTCAGTATCTCACCCAGATTCTGGAGAGCTTCTCGGCGAGGTCCGCTCCGATTCGGGGGAAGGGCCTCCAATTATGTCTGTCGCGAGGTATGGGAGGAAGGCGACGAGGTCGCCCATGAGAAAAGAGTCACAAGTGGTAACGAAGAGGTCGCCGAAGCTGGCGAGGAGGTCGCCGAGGCTGATCAGGAGGTCACCGACATGGGCGAACAAGGGGGCGACCTCGAAGAGGTTACAGTTGAGTGGTTCAATTCTATCGGTTTCCCAGAGCCCCAGTTCATCGAGCATCAGGTTTCCACTGAGGTCGTCCACCCATTTGACTGGGAAGAGTATGTCGCCCAACATGTGGCGAGCTTTGATCTTCCCGAGCAAACTTATCGGGACGCGACGAAAAAATTAGATTACAAAGCAAGCGATGTCAAGAGTGTTATCACCGAGTACCAACTCTCTCAATTCTGTGAAAGGTGCCGGATTCCACTCGACATCTTCCTATACGCCTCGGAGAAGAATGAGCGAGCTGATGCCCCTCCAGCCGGGTTGACGGCCATCAACGTGCACACTCTTGAGGCCGAGCTTACACTGCCTCTGCACCCGATCATTGGCCAGTTCTTGCTCGATAATAACCTCGCCATCACTCAGCTCACCCCTAACGCTTGGAGCAGCTTGTTGGCGGTTTTTGGGCTGGAGGGGTACGAAAATCGACTGACCACCACCGAGCTCAACGAACTCCTCGCCGTAACTCGGCAAGTAAACGACGGCAAGGGGTACTACTACCTGAAAGATCGCTCGGGGAGAAGTTCTTGGGGATCCTCCCGAACAAAGTCCATGACTGGAAGCAATAGTTCGTCTTCATGGGCGGAGACTGGCGAGCTTCCACAAGTTACTCCGGGTGAGGAGAACGAATCCAATCCCCTGATGAGTATGGGGAGGCCAGCAGTAGATCGCCTACTTCGGTGTGCGTAGGTTGAATTAGATTTACTAATCTAATTCCTTCCTTTTGCAGGTTTGAAGTACCACAAGTCCAGTCGCGGCAAGCCTGAGATACCAGTCGAGTTTGACGTGGTGCGAGCTGTTTGCCACCTGAGGAGTAAAGAGGACCGAGAGATCGCTCACCTTTCCCAGCATCATTGCCTTAGGCTCGCCGGGCTTCACACCCTACCTCACCACCTCACGGTTCAAGGTCCTGAACTCCCATGTTTACAACTCTTCAAAGCTCGCCATTCTAGGGGGGTTGGCTCGCCTAGATGCTGACTATCTTTCCCTGATTTTTTACAGACGACAGCTGGGTTATCTTACCGACCGTTGAAATTCCTGAGGCTTATCACGTGCTAGCTCGGCATTTCGCAATGGGTCACCTCGCCCCAATAAGATGGCATTCCCATCGACCCTCGCCCTAGAGGCGAGCAAAAAGGCTGAGCCCGCCTCGAAGAAGGGCGAGGTTGGTGGGTCTGGGGCCCTGAAGGGGCAAACTAAAGCCCCCACAAAATCCAAGGCTGCGGAGGTCGCCAAGCCAGCAGGGGTGGTGGGCGAGGTTCTGCCACGCCGGAGCAGGCTTCTCACCAAACGAAGAGGGGCCTTCAGAACGGCGACGGGTCCCGGGTGGGTGGGGACGATAACCAACCTCGCAAGAGGACTCGAACTCTCCTCCACGACGAGGAGGAGTCTGAGCATGCTGAGCGAGCTGACACAAGGTCGGCACAAGGTGGCTCGACTCACTCAACTGCTCCGCTGGCAGTCACACCTCTCCAGAGGTCGCCTCCTACCCCGTCTCCCTTCGGGGTCCAGACAAATGACGACACGCTCCTAGGCTGGGACCCTGAGCGAGCTCAGTGAGTAGCTCACTGTTTTGATTTTAATCCTTGTTATTTTTCTCATGTTTTCTCTTTTCTGAATCTGACTGTTTTAACCTTGCAGTTATGCCCCCATTGCTCATCCGAACTGCCACGAGACCATCCATGCTTACGAGCGATCTCACTCTCTGACCTCGATGCGCAGCCTCCCTCCGGGCCTCACCCGTAATACTGTGAGCGAAGTACCTCGGCATTGGTCAAACCCCCAGCTGGCGACCATAGATGTGCAGAACCTGGTCGAAAACGCCCTGCTCTCGATGCACTATGAAAGCGGGCTTCTGCTTGCTAACCAAAGGGTAATTGATCAGGCGACCCAACTCGAGGCGAGCCACCAGGAGAAGAACAAGAACCTGATCACAATGGCGAAGTCTGTGGACAAGGCAAAAAAGTCGGCGAAGCTCACCGAGGAGAAGGCCGCCGCATCTCTGACCGCTGAGCAAGATACCCTCAAGCAGCTTGGTGACCTCCAACGCAAGCTCTCTGGAATCCAGCAGGACATGGATGCCAGGATAAAGGCCAAGGAGGAGGAGCTCGCCGAAAAGCTCGTTAAGGAGGTCGGCGAGCACGCTATGACCAAGAGAGAGCTAGAACTACAGCGAGGTTTGACCAAGGGCACCGATGAGGAGTGCTCAAAATTGAGGGATCAGCTCTCGGCAAAGATCAACGAAGTTGCCGAGCTTTGCAGTGATGCCTCCTCATCGGCGGATTTGGTGGCGGCGAAGGCTACAGGGGCTTTGTCAGTGCTATGCCGAGGCCATTCGGGCTATCTGGTGGGCACGAGCTCAGAAGGATGATGAGCTGAAGGCGGTAGTTGGTGATTTCAAAGATTGACTGGATAGGGCTCTCTTCCCCGATGAGACGGAGCTTGACATCGGCAACCTTCCCGAGCTTGGGGTGCCCCTTGACTTCGTTCTGGCACGTTACAAAGTTATCAACACAATTCCCGTGCCGAAATTGAACCTCGCAGAGGAGGAGGTCGCTGATGAGGAGGGGTAAACTCCACCCAATATCGCACAGCTCCAAGAAGCTTGCAGGGATGCCATGCTAAACCTCGGCAAATTTGACACCAGCGGTTGCACAGGCAACATTACTATCATATCGAGGTTATCCCCGTAAGATCGCCAGGTTGCCGGTGTGGCTGCTGCTTCTAAGGCCACCAACCCCGAGGTTCCTGCCGACATTTTTGCTGCTCCAACTGCCCCTGAAGTCCCGGAGACTTAGGAGGGTTTTCATCGTTTTCCGTAGTGAGCTTCTTATTTTTTGTTCAAGTTATAGAAGCTCGCCGGGCTGTATAGCTCGCCCAGAAGGAGCTCTTTTTGTAGTTTCTTTTTATTTTAGTAGTTGAAGCTCGCCGGGCATGTGTAGCTCGCCCAGAAGGAGCTTGTTTTGCACTTCAAAGACGGTCAGCTGGCCGACCTTTGTGGCTAGCACTACTTCGTATACTTGGGAACTTTTCAAGTATCTTTTTGACTTGAAAGTTTCTCAAGTATCTTTTGAATGAAATCCGAGCCTTTTGCTACAACCTTGTCTTTGCTTACATTTTTACGCTTACGTTATAATTTCAATTAGCTTGTTTATATATTTTCCGGGTACTCAACTGTTCATCTTATTCTACCTTTGAGAAGCGAATCGTTCGTTTTACGTCACTTAGGACTACGAATTGTACCTCCGTTTGTACAATACATATTCTTCATCTTACACCACTTAGGGCCGCGAATCACTCGTCTTAAACCACTTGGGGTAGCGAGTTGTACTTTTATTTAATTCACTTTGGGCAATCGGGTTTCATGAACCTTGCCTTAGACGTTTTAACCGTCTCTTTTGTGAATTTTTTCTAACTTATGGCAGTAAGTGCGTAGTGATCATTTAAGAAGGATACCTTCGCTGACCTAGGGCACTTTGGCCTTTGCCTTTGAGCTTTTTAGAGTATAACATTTGGGACCTTGGCCCTTGCGCATTACGAAGCTTCGAACTGTTGGATATTTTCGCGAACCTTCGAACGGTCAGATATTTCGCGAACCTTCGAAAGGTTATATGTTTCGCAAACCTTCGAACAGTTGGATATTTTTTCAACAAAAAACTTCTAACTTCATATAGCAACGTAATTTACACTGGTCGTCATCAACACCTCTGATGCGAACCTTCGATTAGTCTATTACAACATCTCGATCTATTGATAAAACTTTTTTAAATGCGCAACACTCTAGGTGTATGACGAGGCGTTGCCTTCTGCATCTTTGAGGTCATACGTACCGTTTGCCCAGGCTGCGGTAACCCAGAGCGCTCCTTCCCAATTCGACTCAAATACACCCGGTGGGGCCATCAATTTATTCTTTAGTACTAGATCCCCAACTTTGAACCTTCGGTTACGGACTTGGGAATTGTAGTACTTCTCCGCTCTATGCTTGTAGGTGGCATTTTTCATTTTTGACGAAGCTCTGGTCTCCTCAATCAGATCTTTTTCAACTGCCAAAACTTCATCATTCTTTTCTTCGTCAAACCCTACCACCTTCCAGGTCTTATTCTGGATTTCCACCGGTACTACTGCTTCAGTTCTGAAGGCTAGGGCAAATGGTGTTTCTCCGGTGCTAGCTCGGTATGATGTTCTATAAGACCACAGAACCTCCGGAAGTTCATCTGCCCAGCTTCCTTTCTTATCTTCGAGTTGGATCTTCAATATGTGCTTCAGAATTTTGTTAACCACCTCGACCTGGCCGTTCGACTGTGGATGGTATGGAGTTGAGTAGTGTTTCTTGATGTTCCACGAACTACAAAAATCTCTCAACTTCTGGCCGTCAAATTGCCTTCCATTATCAGTGATGATCGATTGTGGAAGTCCGAACCTGCAGATCAAGCTCTTCCATAGAAGCCGATCATCCTCTCATGTGTTATCGTCGTAAGGGCTTTGGCTTCAGCCCACTTAGTGTAATAGTCTACTGCTACAACAGCAAACTTTACACCGCCTCTGCCAGGTGGGAATGGGCCGATCAAGTCGATACCCCATTTTGCAAAAGGCCATAGGCTGAAAACCGACTTCAATTGGTTGGCTGGGGAGTGGATATTTGGTGCGAAAAGTTGATACTTTAGGTACTTCCGTGCGAAGCTAATGGCATCTTTGCGAAGAGTGGGCCAGTAGTACCCTGTTTGATTATCTTGTATGCCAAAGCTTGCCCCCCGACGTGACTTCCACAAATCCCTTCGTGAATTTCTTCTAACACCTTGAACCCTCGCTTCTTAGATAAGCATTTGAGTAGGGGTAGAGAGAATCCACGTTTGTAGAGTTGGCCATCCAGCAGCGTATATCTGGCAGCTTGTTTCACTAGCCGACTATCTTCCCAAGTGTTCTCGGGGGTTGTTCCATCCTTTAAGTATTTTTGGATTGGAGTGCACCAATCTTCACTATCCTCATCGCCTTCTTGCCCCCCACTCGAGGTCTGATTCACTTCGTGACCTCGGCTTTACCGTTACAGGTAGCTAGTCTGGCTAGGGCATCTGCTTGTGTATTTTCCAGCCTCGGTATCTGATTGATGTAAACTTGAATAAACATCGAGATCAGATGTGCGGCTATCTTCTGGTAGGTCATCATATGTTGATCTTTTGCCTCGTACTCCCCCCGGATTTGAGATATTATTAGCTGGGAATCTCCAAAAACTTGGAGATTGGTTGCCCCCACAGCTAATGATAATCTAAGTTCGGCTATCAAAGCTTCGTACTCTGTCTCGTTGTTGGTTGCTCGAAAGTTGAACCGGATCACGGAGGTGAAGACTTGTCTGTCCGGGCTGATCAAAACTACCCCAGCTCCTGCTGCTGTGCTAGTTGATGATCTGTCTACGTAGAGGTGCCACGGAGCTATACGTCCCCTCATCGGATCTTGCGGGATAGTCAGCTCAACGATAAAATAGTCGAGCGCTTGTCCCTTGATCGCTATTCGGGAAGCGTAGGTTATCCCGTATTGGCTAAATTCTAGTGACCATTTCAACAAGCGTCCCGCCGTGTCTGGCCGGTGTAGTATTTAATGTAGTGGGAACATTGTCAGCACCTCCACCGGGTGGTCGAAGAAGTAGGGCCTCAATTTTCTAACACTCATCACCAGTGCGTAGGCTAGCTTCTTTGTTGGGGTGTACCGCAACTCAGCTTCGTGTAAGACTTGGCTTACGTAGTACACTGGTAGGTGTATTTTCTCCTCTTCTCGAACCAGGACGGAGCTGATGGCCACTTCCATCGCGGTGAGGTACATGTACAACTTCTCACCAGGTGTTGGCTTCGACAGGACATGCGTGTCTGCCAAGTATATTTTAATATCTTCAAAGGCAGGCATTCGCTTGTCCACACGAAGTGGTTTTTAAGGTGCAGCTTGTTGGCTTTAGCTGCTTCCTTGTACCTTCGTGTCGATTCGATCGCCAGACCTGGAGATGAACCTGTTCAGGGCAGCCATGCACCCGGTCAATCTTTGAATTTTCTGCACGAAATCGAGTACACCCATCTCGATTATGCATTGGACCTGCATCGGGTTGACTTCTATCCTTCGTTGGCTCACCAGATGCCCCAGGAAATTTTTCGAATTTACGTCGAAGCTGGTTTTCTTGGGGTTCAGCTTCATGTTGTAGTGGCATAGTATGTCGAAGGTTTGTTTTAGGTGGTCAAGGTGATCCTCCTTTCTCAAACTCTTGACAACTATGTCGTCCACGTACACCTCGATGGACTCACCGATGTGTTGGTCGAACATCTTATTCACCAACCTTTGGTATGTTGCTCCGGCGTTGATAAGTCCGAACAGCAGTACATGTTTTTGTTGGTGTAGAATGTCGTATGTTCCTGGTCATCCGGGTGTAATGCTATCTGGTGATAGCCCGCGAAAGCATCCATGAATGTCATCATCTCGTGGCCCGCGGTGCTATCTACAAGCTGATCAATGTGGGGTACTGGGAAGTTGTCCTTCGGGCATGCCTTGTTCGGGTTCGTGAAGTCGATGCATAGCCTCCACGTCCCGTTGTGTTTTTTCACCAGGACGGGGTTTGCTACCCACTGCAGACATAAGGCTTCCTTGATCAGCTTATTGTCCAACAGCTTCCCAACTTCGGTGGTTAGGGCCGCGTATTTGTCTGGTCCATACTTCCTTCGTTTCTGGTGGATGGGCCTCCTTGTTGGATCTATATTGAGCCGGGGGCAAGCATGCCCCAACGGGATTCCCGTCATGTCTTCATGGGACCAGGAAAACACGTCCAAGTTGGACATCAGAAACAGCTCCATCCTCGACCGGTACGGTTCTGGCAAATCGTAACCTATGAAAAGTTCCACATCCCTTTTCGGGTCCACCGGGAGTGCCGTCAATTCCTCCATGGGAGTGGCTTCCCTCTTATGACTTTTCCACCTCGGATCTCTGATGAACTCATTCCATTCTTCTTGTGACATACGCATAGGTTCGTGACCTAGGCGTGGTTCGAGATCATCAGCTTGGCTTTCAACTCGGACAGGTTCCCCAACTGTCAGTACGTCCGAGGGTTCGTCCGTTTGGAGAGGTTCTGTAACATGGGGAGTTGGATCAACTTCCATTGGCACCGATTCTTGACCTCCCTTAGGTTCCCCATCTTGGACCTCGTCAACCACTTACATGGGCGCAGATTGCTGATCCTGCATCGGTTCCTGCACTTGATTGTTTTGGGTCTCCTATATCCCCTCCATCGGTGCCGGTTGTGTGTCTCACGCAGGTTCTGAGTCTTGGTCAACCTCCGGCAGGTCGCCTACCTCCATCAACTCAGTTTTTGTTGAGATGACGTCCAGGATGTTTGACTCGTCCACCGGGATCTGTATACCCTCTTCAAGGATTTGAACCTGCATTACCAACTTTTTGACCCGGCTATCTTTGATTTGGAGCAAACATTCACGGGCCTTTTTTTGTTGCCTTTAATGGTTCCGACACCTTTCGGAGTTGGAAATTTTAGACAGTAGTAGTAGGTCGAACACGCCGCTTTGATTTCATTAAAAAAGGGGCGGCCAAGGAACCCGTTGTAGGAGGACTGCTGGTCGACAACAAGGAAATCTATTAGCCTAGTCAGTCTCCGCTCTGGGTCCTCGGCCGATACAATTTGGACGCTCAACCTAATAGTACCTAGGGGACGGTTACAGCTTCTCCGAACCCCACTATCCTAGCATTGTTAGGTTCTATGTATGACTCAAAATTACCTAAGGCATCTAAGGTGGATTTGAAGAGAATGTTGGTGAAGGCGCCGGTGTCCACAAGTTGGCCCGCGTCCTCCTCTTCGTCATCGGAGGCTTCCCTCCTCTCAAACCTGGATCTCTTCGCCGGTGCTTTCTTCACGAACTCGGCCAGCTTCCCATCCTCGTAAAATTTCCACAGTTGCTTGAGGAGCTCTCGGCATTCACTGGTGAAGTGGCCGATCAACTGGTGGTAGGCACAGTACTTGTTTGGGTTGAGCTTCGCGAGGTCCTGGCGGATCCTCCTCGGCTCTTCTAACAGGGCTTTGTCTTTGACCGCAGTAAAGACATGGTCGACGGAGACGGTGAGTACTTGGTTGAGCTTCTCTTTGAACTCGTCTCCTTCGCCAAAAGCCTTCAAGTTCCGGGGAGCCTTGTACGTGCCCCCGGACATCTTCCCATAGGGCTTCTTTTCCTCTGAGGCACCGACCTCTTTCAGGAGGGCCTCCTGTATAGAGACGAACACCCCGGCTTTGTAACGAAATTCAGTGTAAGTGTTAGGGCATGCCAGGTGCATTTCCTTCCAGAGCTCGGTGCCCTTCCTCAGTCCGGCCATCACCGCGACTATCTTAGTATCCTCGCTCACCGGCTCGCCCTCCAGCAGTATCTTATCAAACCTCTCCAGATACTGTTGGTCGGTCTCGTTCTTGCCCTGGTGGATGTTGGCAAGCCGGTACTTCTGGGTAAGGTAGGATCCAAACCCGGAGAAGTGGGCCAAGAACTCCCGCGAGAGTTGGCCGAATGAGTGGATTGACCCCGGGGCGAGTGATGAGAACCAGCGGTGAGCTCGGTCCCCAAGGGTCAGCGGGAAGTTCCAGCACTGAGTGGAGTCGGTGGCACCCACCGAAATCATAAAGTCCGCATACTTGGCCAGGTGGACCTTCGGGTCAGATTCGCCTTCGTATGCTGACATCACCGGGAATTGGACTTTCTTCTGGACCGGTGCTCTGAGGATGGCAGGTGTCAATGGAGACGCGGTGAGAGTGGTGGCGTTAGGACCGCCAGATTTGGCCGCTACTTGCGCTTGTAGCATTTCGATGGCCTTTCTCAGCGAGGCCAGTTCGTCGTTGAGGGCCACCTCCGGCGGAGGTTGATCGAAGGTCTTGAGCCTCGTGGATGCATGCCCTCGAGGTGCCTCACTCTGGGGTGACCCTTCCGTGATGGGTCGGAATTGGCACCCGCTGTTGGGGCCCAATCTATCAGCTGCGGGCCTCCTTAATCGATCATGGCCGGACCAACGAGGCTGTAAGTCTGACTCTCCCCTTTGGGACGTAGCTGGGGCCGCCATTCGTTCATTCTCCCCGCACCTCGGGGCCAATCGGCCTTGGAGGACCTCCCTTCTCAGCGATTGGTGGGTGGCGGACGCTTCGGTATAGGCTTATGCTCGCCCGGTATGAGGAGCTGGCTCCTCCACCACCTTAGCCTTCCCTATGCTCTCCCTATGCAAGTGCTAGAGAAAGCTTGTGAAAAAGGTTGACTTTCATTGAAAATATGGTCAAGTTTGACTTTTGTTGTGAGTATAATCTCAACTTGTCAAAAAGGGAAGAATGATCTTTAAAAAGTGGATTAGAAAGAGCATGAAGATGATGATGCTTATTGCTTGAAGATGTGATTGATTTTTACATGATTCCTTCTATGCTTTACTAATTATATTTAGTCACTTTTATCCATATGTATCCTTCCCTACCAAAGAGCCAACTCTACAACCTTATTAAAGTCCTCATTGATGTGTGAATGATTTGTCATTTTATGTGGTGGAGAATTTGAGACTCAAGCCAAGCTTATGGTAGTATATGTACTTTGTGTGATGAATGAGAGAGCCTATACACTTGAGGGTTGAGTTATACATTTATCTTGTGAGGATCTTGACTCATTGACTTGATGTTTTGCTCATTGATTTAATGTTGATGATTGATTAGATGAGACTACTTTCTTAGACTTGCTTTGATTGATACTTCCATGGCATTTGACTTGTGCTCGATGCTTCATTGATACAATTATTCTCCTACCTTATCGCTTCGTTGCTCGAGGCCGAGCAACAATATAGTTTGGGGGTGTGATTAGGGTAATAATTGCATCTTTTAGCATCCATTTCTATATGATTTTGATGAGATTATATTCATATTTGACCCTAATATGTTATATATTGTGCTATTGACCCTTTATTGGCAAGAAAATGTGTTTTGTAGGTAAAAACGAGGAATTCCCGACTATTGGAAAGGAGATGATGGAATCCGAGCCCATGGAGATATTTCTTATACTCAATTGAAGACCCTAGGAAGCTTAGACGAGCCGTGGGATCGAATATGAAAAAGTCAAAAATCGGACGTCGGCACTTGACCTACGATTGAGCGCTGGCTTAAGGACGTCCGAGCGCTTGCCTTGTGGTGGTTGAGCGGATTTTACTTGGACAGCCAAATCGCAGCCGCTCGACCGCCTAGCTACCGCCGCTCGACCACGAGCCGTGAAGACCGTCCGAGCGAGCCACTTCAGCCATCCGAGCGCTGGGTCCAATTTTTGGTATTTTAAGTGCAATTCTGTCCTTTTGCGCGTTTAATGAGGGATATAATGGTCCAAGCCTAATGGATACTATATATACATCATACTTCATACTTCTTAGATGATTCTACACATCATCATTCACTTTCTAAATTCTTAGAAGTTAGGGAAAGTTACTAGTTGAGTTCATTAGATTTCTTCATACGATTTCTTCGATTACTTTTGATCTACCGTACGGATCGTTAATCCATTTGTTCCTACACTCTCGTCACATCAAGAGCTAATTAACCCACCCGACTTGCTGCCCCTCTTTCTCCAAACATCACGACCATGGAGTTTAAGAGTTAGTCCATTTATTTTCTTCTTTTTCTATTTTATTTTTTTTCTCACATTCTGTTGAGGTTTTCATCATACTTCAACCTCATTGCTTTATTTTCCTGTTAAAGATCACAATTTTATTTATCTCCACACATCACGACCATGGAGTTTAAGAGTTAGTCCATTTATTTTCTTTTTCTTCTATTTTTTTTTCTCAGATTCAGTTGAGGGTTTCATCATACTTCAATCTCATTGTTCTATTTCCTGTTAAAGATCACAATTTTATTTATTTTTTCCTGTATTTGTTGGTATTGGGATTTTTCATTGTACGACGAATCTCCTTGTGTAAATTTATTTATGTTGTATGTTGACAGGCGAACTAAAGCAAACTATTGGTAAAGGATTACAAGAATAAATGACCGAGGTTGAGGAGCTCGCCAACATGGAGGCTGAGAAGCTAGCCAACATGGAGGAGCTCGCCAACATGGAGGAGCTCGTCAGGAGTTGGCCAACATGGAAGCTGAGAAGCTAGCCAACATGTAGAAGCTAGTCAACATGGAGGAGCTCGCCAACATGGAGGAGCTCGTCAGGAGCTGGCCAACATGTAGGCTGAGAAGCTAGCCAACATAGAGAAGCTAGCCAACATGGAGGAGCTCGCCAACATGGAGTAGCTCGCCAACATGGAGAAGCTAGCCAACATGGAGGAGCTCGATAGGAGTTGGCCAACATGGAGGCTGAGAAGCTAGCCAACATGGAAGAGCTCGTCAGGAGTTGGCTAGCATGGAGGCTGAGAAGCTAGCCAACATGGAGGAGCTCACTAGGAGCTCGCCACCATGAAATGACCAAGGTTGAGAAGGTCGCCAACCTGCTTAGAAGATGTGTCACCAGCTTAGCATGAAGTAACCAAGGTTAAGAAGGTAGCCAACCAATGCTAAGAAGGTCGCCAACCTGCTTAAAAGATATGTCACCAGCTTTGACCGGAGTCAACACAGAAAAGCTCGTCTAGATACTTGGATATGAAGGAAGCTCGCCCATACCCAAGAAGACCAAGCTGAAGTCCGTCTCCACATTGCTCCAAAATAACACAAGTCAATGAAGCTAGCAAGGAAGTTCGTCTAGGTCCAAGACATAGACATCAGTTGTATAAGAAGCAAGTAGAGATATAGTAGGACAGGCATTATAAAGGTAGCATGGGGGTGAACTAAGATAAGTGTTAAGGACTCTTGTAGACACCTAAGGCCAAATAGGCCCACAAGGTACCACCTCACACATGCGAGCCTATAAATATGTCCCTCTTGTATCCTTCTCTCTCCAAGTTTTCATAATACACAATTATTTTCTCTCTCTAAGCTCTCACTTCCTCTCTCTACATTATCCATTCAAGAACAAATATTTCTTAGATTATTGTTTGATAGAATCATATGTTATAACAGCTATTTAACTACATCATCATGAAATTCTATCAACAATTTGGCGCTAGAAGGAGGGTCCGAACCTCTGATCCTAAAAAATCCGAGAGTAGTTTGTGAGAATCATTTGAAGATTTGAAGGTGTTCTTGATAAAACTCAAAAACACTTTGAAGATACACATATATTTCCTATTTTCTGGATAAATTCCCAGAATTTTGGACTAGAATTGTGACAAAAAGGACCGTAAACGCATGTGTGTGAACGAATAAACCAAATTCTGGATAATTTGTGTGTATGCAAGGCTAGATTGGACCTTGAACATTGACTCTGACTGGAAATCGATGACCTTGATGACCTTCTCCCTCCGACGACCTTGACGACCTTCTCCCTCCGACGACCTTGACGATCTTCTACCTCTGACGACCTTCTCCCTCCTTCAACCTTGACGACCTTCTCCCTCTGACGACCTTGACGACCTTTTCCCTCTGATGACCTTGACGACCTTCTCCCTCCGACGACCTTGACGACCTTCCCCTTAAAACTAGACAATGTCAAAGAAACAAACCTCAGCTACCACGAGAAGGTGGAAGGGACAGGATGGGGAGACCTCGCGCCGAGCTCCTCAGAAAAACACTGCTCCGCGAGCTCCCCAGCGAGCTATCGTGGAGCAAGATGAGCTAAATCCTGCTCTGAGGGACCTCGCCAATAACCCTGACGAGCTTCAGCGCACCATCGCCGCCCTACAAAGGTTGCAGCAAAGGCAATAGAGCGACCTCGCCCAGGGGTCCCAGCGAGCCCCTGCTAATGAGACCCGGGAGCTGGTGACTAGGCCAATCCAAATCTCTCAGACTAGAGAGCAGGCCAGCGACCTTCAGGCTGAACAAGAGGCGAGCTCCGCTCAAGCTCACCAACACAGGGAACGGACCGGCAAGGCCAAGGTGGTGGAAAGGCTGATCTCGCCAGACGGGCGAGCTTCAGCTTACACCGGGGCATTCGCCACCCACCAATCTCAAAGAAGGAAGATCCTCCAGGGCAGATTAGGGCCCAATGTGAAGAAGACGAATGAGTGGTGGCCCCTGCTTCATCCCGGAAGGGAAAATCGGACCTACAGCCCCGTAGGTCCACCCATGATCATTTAAGGAGGCCGGTTGCCGACAGACTTGGTCCCAATGGAGGCCGTCAGTTCCAGCCCATCACAGAGGGGCTACCCCAGAGCGAAGAACTGCAGGGTCATACGTCCATGAGACGTACGATCCTTGAACAGCCTGCACAGAAGGTAGCTCACGAAGATGAGCTGGCGACACTAAAGAAGGCAGTGGAGCAGTTGCAGATGCAGATAGCTGCCAAAGGTGGCGGAGTTGATGCCACCACACTTCCAACATCAACGTTGGCACCGGCCATTCTTAAAGCACCGGTACAAAAGAAAATCCAGTTCCCGGTGATGGCCGCATACAAGTGAGAATTAGACCCGAAGGTTCATATCTCCAAGTATGCAGACTATATGATCTCAGTAGGTGCCGCGGACGCAACACAGTACTGAAACTTCCCATTGACCCTAGGGGATCACGCTCACCGCTGGTTCTCATAACTTGCCCCGGGGTCAATCCAGTCATTCGGCCAACTCACCCAGGAGTTCTTGGCCTACTTCTCCGGGTACGGGTCTTACTTGACCTAGAAGCACCGGCTAGCCAACATTCATCAAGGAGAGAATGAAACGGACTAGCGGTACCTGGAGAGGTTCGACAAAAAACTGTTGGGAGGTGAGCCGGTGAGCGAGGGCACCAAGATCGTGGTAGTGATGGCAGGTTTGAAGAAGGGGACCGAGCTCTGGAAAGAAATACACATGTCGCTATGCAGGAGGCATTACTGAAGGAGGTCGGTGGCACCGAAATGAAGTCCGGGGGCATTTACAAGGCCCCCAGAAATTCGAAGGCATTCAGAGACAAGGACGAATTTAAGGAAAAGCTGAACCAAGTGCTAATCGTCTCCATTGATCATGTGTTTGCAGCTGTCAAAGACAGAGCAATGCTGAGTGAACCGAGGTAAATTCAGCAGGACTGCGCCAAGATGAACCCCAACAAATTTTGCGCTTACCAAGAGTCCATCGGACACTTCACTAGTGAGTGTTGGGACCTACTCAAGCAACTCTGGAAATTCTATGAGGATGGTAAGCTAGTCGAGTTTGTGAAGAGGGCCCCGGCAAAGAGAACCAGGCAGGTAAGGGGGAATGAGGACTCATATGACGAAGAAGAAGATGAGGATCAACGTGGCCCAAACAACAGACGTTGAGGACCTCGGATGAGACCAGCCGGAGACCTAGAAGATAGAAGTTGCGCCATCTTTAAAAAAAATGTAGGTACATGTGCTTGAAGACGGGGAGCACCCTTCGGCAGATGAGCCCGACATCCTAAACGTCATCTCAGACGAAACTGAGTTGATGGAGCTAGGCGATCAGCCGGAAAAGGCACAAATTGACCAAGTACCAGAACCTGCGCAAATCGCACGACCGGCGCCCATGGAAGGAGTGTAGGAAATTCAAACTGGCCAAGTGCAAGAACCAGCGCAAGACTTACAACCTGCGCTCATGGAAGTGGTCACCAACACTCAAGGAGGGGAACCTGCGGGAGATCAAGAACCAGTGCCGATGGAGGTTGATCAAGTCCCCCAGGCTGAGGAACCATCGCAAGTTGAAGGGTCATCAAATCCAGCTCCCCAAGAAGTAGAAAAAGTTCATGAACCTGCCAAAGATGATAAAGGTGGTGAAGACCTGGAACCTCGAATAGGTAATGAACCAGCAATGGAGGAGAACTTGGAGGAGTTCCTGAAAGACCCAAGATGGAAGAACCAGAAAAGGAAGGCCACTCTCGTGGAGGAATTAACAGCAATCCCGGTGGACCCGGAAAGGGACTTGGAACTTCTTATAGGTTCCAAGTTGCCAGAACCGTACCGGTCGAAGATGGAGATATTCCTCATGTCCAACTTGGACGTATTTGCCTGGTCCCACGAAGATATGACGGAAATCCTGTTGGAGCACGCATGGCCAACGAGGAGACCTACCCGCCAAAAGCGAAGTACGGACCAGACAAGTACGAAGCTTAACCACAGAGGTAAAGAAGTTGTTAGACAACAAGTTGATCAACACAAACAAGAACATGTATTGCTGGGAGAGGATGTCATTTGGACTAATTAACACCGGAGCTACCTACCAAAGGCTGGTGAACAAGATGTTCGATCAATACATTGACCACACAATGGAGGTGTACGTGGACGACATAGTTGTCAAAAGTTTGCGAAAGGAGGATCACCTTGACCACCTAAAGCAAACCTTCAACATACTTCGCCACCACAACATCAAGTTAAACCCAAAGAAGAGCAGCTTCGACATACATTCCAGAAAATTCCTGGGGCACCTGGTGAGCCAAAGAGAATTGAAGTCAATCCGACGCAGCTTTGAACCATTTCATTTCCAGGTCCGGCGACCAGAGCCGTCCGTTCTTCAAAGCAATAAAGGTAAACAGACTAAGGCACAAGGATGACTTTCGGTGGACGAGTGAATACCAATGAGCCTTCGAAGACATCAAGGTATACCTGACAAATAATCAAATTCTATCAAAGTCGGTACCAGGAGAGAAGCTGTACCTATACCTAGCTGCGTCGGAGGTAGACATTAGTTCCGTCCTGGTTCGAGAGGAGGGCAAAACACACCTACCAGTATACTACGTAAGCCAAGTCTTACATGAAGCTGAGTTGCGGTACACCCCAACTGAGAAGTTAGCCTATGCACTGGTGATGAGTGTTAGAAAATTGAAGCCCTATTTCTTCGACCACCCGGTAGAGGTGTTGACAACGTTCCCACTACGGAAAATACTGCAACGGCCAGACACTGCGGGATGCTTTTTGAAATGGTCACTAGAAGTTAGCCAATACGGTATAACCTACACACCCCGAACAGTGATTAAGGGACAAGCGCTCGCCAATTTCATCATCGAGCTAACTTTCCGACAAGATCCGACGAGGGGGCGTATAGCTCAGTGGCACCTCTACGTAGACGGATCATCAACTAGCACATCAGCAGGAGTTAGTGTAGTACTAATAAGCCCAGGTGGACAAGTCTTCACCTCAGCAATCCGATTCGACTTCAGGGCCACAAACAACGAAGCAGAATATGAGGCGATGATAGCCGGACTTAGGTTATCATTAGCTGTAGGGGCAACCAATCTTCAGATTTACGGAGATTCCCAGCTAATAATGTCCCAAGTCTGGGGGGAGTACGAAGCTAAGGACCAGCAGATGATGATGTACCAGAAGATAGTGGCGCATCTGATCTCAATGTTCAAACAAGCTTACATCGAGCAGATCCCACAATTGGAGAACACACAAACTGATGCACTAGCCCGACTAGCTACCAGTACTGGTGAAGCAGACTTGACGGAGGTTGTCATCACCAAGTTGAAGAACCCCTCGACGTCTGATTACAAAGTAAATCAGACCTCGATCCAAAAATACTTGAAGGACAGAACCATCCCAGAAGATGCGTGGGAAGCTAGTCGGCTATTGGAGCAAGAAGCCAGATACACGTTCGTAGATGACCAACTCTACAAGCATGGATTCTCTCTACCCGTACTCAAATGCTTATCTCAAAAGCAAGGGTTCGAGGTGTTAGAAGAAATCCATCAAGGAATTTGCGGAAGTCACGCTGGGGGGCAAGCCTTGGCAAATAAGACAATCAGGCAAGGATACTATTGGCCCACTCTTCGCAAAGATGCCATGGGCTTCACTCGAAGGTGCCGAAAGTGCCAACTTTTCGCACTTAATTCAGTCTTCAGCCCATGGCCTTTTGCAAAATGGGGTATCGACTTGATCAGCCCATTTCCACCTGGCAGGGGCGGTGTAAAGTTCACTGTCGTGGCAGTGGACTATTATACTAAGTGGGATGAAGCCGAAGCACTTACAACGGTAACACAAGAAAAGATGATTGGAAGAAGAAAGCTTATATGCCCCTAAGGGAAGAAGCTGCTACATTTCCTTGACGAGTCTGTCCAAGATCATGTGTGTGCCACCAAATCAGACTTCTGGGAACAAGATGATAGATTCATTGTACAAACGTGTGCCCACACTGGTTCAAAAAGTTGAAGAAAAACTAGAATATTTCCAGCTATTAGCATATCAGGAACGTTAACGACAACCACTGTAAATGTCATTACTCAATGAAGTTAGAATTTTTTTTCAAAGAAGATCAACTGTTCAAGCTCGGAATCCGCAAGGACTCAAGACCCAAAACTTTATTATCTAAAGCTCAAGGCAAAGGCCAAAGTGCCCAGGTTAGCGAAGGTGCCCTTCTTAAAGGATCACTAAGCGCCCAGTGCCCAAAGATAAGAAAAAGTTCACAACAGATGATTTAAAAACGTCTAAAGAAAGGTTTTTAAAACCCGATCACCCAAGTGAACAACCAAGCGCAACTCGCTGCCCTAAGCGGCGTAAGACTAGCAATTTGCAGCCACAAGCGGCGTAAGATGAACAAATAAGTGTCAAATAAATAAGTACGATTCACTGCCCGAAGCGGCGTAAGACAAACGATTCGCTTCCTTAAGTGGTATAAGATGAAAAATTGGGAACAATGAAGTTGGGAGTTCGCCTACACTCGAGCTCTCACCCACAGAGGCAAATCAGCTCACTCACACATTAGAAATATAATGATGTGAACGAGTTGGGGGGCAAATGTTGATAGGCGAACTAAAGCAAACTACTGGTAAAGGATTACAAGAATAAATGACCGAGGTTGAGGACCTCGCTAACATGGAGGCTGAGAAGCTAGCCAACATGGAGAAGCTAGCCAACATGGAGGAGCTTGTCAGGAGTTGGCCAACATGGAGGCTGAGAAGCTAGCCAACATGGAGGAGCTCGCCAACATGGAGGAGCTCGTCAGGAGTTGGCCAACATGGAGGCTGAGAAGCTAGCCAACATGGAGAAGCTAGCCAACATGGAGGAGCTCGCCAACATGGAGAAGCTCGCCAACATGGAGAAGCTAGCCAACATGGAGGAGCTCGTCAGGAGTTGGCCAACATGAGCTTGAGAAGCTAGCCAACTTGGAGGAGATCGTCAAGAGTTGGCTAGCATGGAGGCTGAGAAGCTAGCCAACATGGAGGAGCTGGCCAACATGAAATGACCAAGGTTGAGAAGGTCGCCAACCTGCTTAGAAGATGTGTCACCAGCTTAGCATGAAATAACCAAGGTTAAGAAGGTCGCCAACCAAGGCTAAGAAGGTCGCCAACCTGCTTAGAAGATACGTCACCAGCTTTGACCTGAGTCAACATAGAGAAGCTCGCCTAGATACTTGGAGATGAAGGAAGCTCGCCCGCACCCAAGAAGACCAAACTGAAGTCCGTCTCCACATTGCTCCAAAATAACACAAGACAACGAAGCTAGCAAGGAAGCTCGTCTAGGTCCAAGACATAGACATCGGTTGTATAAGAAGCAAGTAGAGATGTAGTAGGACAGACATTGTAAAGGTAGCATGGAGGTAAACTAAGATAAGTGTTAAGGACACTTGTTGACACCTAAGGCCAAATAGGCCCACAAGGTACCACCTCACACATGCGAGCCTATAAATATGTCCCTCTTGTATCCTTCTCTCTCCAAGTTTTCATAATACACAATTACTTTCTCTCTCAAAGCTCTCACTTCCTCTCTCTACATTATCCATTCAAGAAAAAATATTTCTTAGATTATTGTTTGATAGAATCATATGTTATAACAGTCATTTAACTACATCATCACGAAATTCTATCAACATTGTATACTTAAGGTCACCTTTAATTTTTATCTTTTTGTTTAGTTCAATCACTCAAAGTAATTTATGATTTGCCTTTGTTAAATTGGAATCTCCTGTTGTATAAATATGTTATATTTTCTTAAATAGCTGCTTAGAGAATGTGGTCTTCCTTTTCTACTAACTTTGATGATTTCAAATGGCATAAAAAATTATCACATAGTTCTAACCGAGTGGCCATGGATAGTCATAAATTTACCGATAAAATGAAATAATTGAAAATCTGATTACTTAGATGATTTTAAAGGAAAAGGTGATGTTATAGGAAGATAAATTGAATTCCGCCGATGCTCCAGATGTTTTTCATGACATATTCTCAATTTTAAAATTATAAAATTCTATCATTTTTACATTTAGAATTTTTGTTTTACTATTTTAGTGAAAATATTAATCACATGAATGCCTATTAACTGCCTGGACAAATTTTTTAACATTTAAATTTTAAATTTTATAATTTTTATTTAATTTTTTTTCAATTTCATTTTAAATTTTAAAAACTCTCCAATATATCCTTAACCACACTAGCCCACAAGTTCTATTAAACTATTATAGAATTAAATTTAAAATTTTGAAACATGATTACCTCTTTCTATATTTTTACAGTTTCAATTTTTTTTTAATTTTTATTTTACTATTTTAGTGAAAATATTTATCACCCAAACGCAAATTTTTTAACAATTTAATTTTTTTTTTAATTTTTATTTAAATTTCAAATTTTTAAATCTTCTTCAACATATTTGTTAACACCACTGTTTTAAAAACTTCTTCAACTTATCTTTAACCCAATATCCCATCCACACGACAAGTGCCAAAGAACCTTTTTTTTTTGGCAATTTAAGTTAATTTTTTAAAACACGGTTAACTTTTCTCATTTTTTTTAAATTTTTAAAATTATTATTTAAATTTTAAAATCTGAAAAAAATTTCAATATATCCTTAACCTCACTAGCCCACTCATGATATTAAAACTATTATAAAATTTAAATTAAAATTTTAAAACATGATTACCTCTTTCCATTTTTTTACAATTTCAATTTAATTTTTCTAAAAAAATTATTTTACTATTTTAGTGGAAATATTAATCACCTAAATGCATTTTAACTGACTGGAAATTATTTTTAGCAATTTAATTTAATATTTTTAACTTTTATTTAAATTTCAAATTTAAAATCTTCTTCAACTTATCTTTAACACATTATCCCACCCAAGTGAAAAGTGCCAGATAACCTTTTATATAATTTAAATTAATTTTTCAAAACACGGTTAACTCTTCCCATTTTTTTCTGTTTCAATTTAAATTTTTAAAAATTTTATTTAAATTTCAAATTTTGAAAACTTCTTCCATATATCCTTAACCCACTAACCCACTCACAGCAAGTGCTATTAAACTGTTATAGAGTTTAAATTAAAATTTTAAAACATGATTACACCTCTTTCCATTTTCTTACAATTTCAATTTAATTTTTTTAAAAAATTATTTAAATTTCAAAAAAAATTCAACGTATAAATGACCCCACTATCCCACCCACATGACAAGTGCTATTAAAATTTATATAATTTAAATTAAAATTTTAAAAAACAAATAACTCTTCCCATTTTTCTTACAATTTCAATTTAAATTTTTATAACTTTTATTTAAGTTTCATCTTTTAAAATTTTGTTCAACATCATCATTAATCCCACTGTCTCACTCACACGACAACTGTCTATTAATATTTTATAATCCACACACCTCCTCTCCAAAATTCCCGTATTACTCATTCCTCACATAATGTCATGTGAATTAAAATATTTGGAAATTTTAACGTCTAACAAATAAACATGGAAAGTTAAAGTTAAGATAGCACAAACATGGAGAGTTAAATTTAAGGTGGCACAGTGCTGGATGGTTCATTCTAAAGATGTTACCTAACAAAAATATATTTTTTTTAAATTATATGAATTGACGAACAAGTGGGTATTCAAAATTTATTTTAAATATTAAATATATACACTACATAATTTCAATTTTTTGGGCAATGCATGCTTTTGATTTTAATGTAAGTTTCATATAATTTAAAATTGGATCTATATACCGTACAACAATATCAACATTTCAATTGTATTAGAACAAATCGATATAAAATTACTCTTTCATAAAAACTGATTTCCAGATATTTTGAATTACAACATATCTTATTTGTTAAATAACATAAAATTAAATGACACTATTTTTAATAACAGCACACATCATAAATTTTTAATATATAACAAAAAAAAATTAACAAAATTTTTATACTAAAATATACGTTAAAAATACTTTACGTGAATAACCTCCCCTGCGTAGTACGCGGGTTATGTACTAGTATATATATATATTGGCAGTTCTGACTGGATCTCCCTTCTAGACAGAAGAATCTCCTCACACCTTTCACCCTATTTTGATTGTTTACAAAACATCTCTAAATAAATAAATTTACCTAAATGAAGGCTGTTACAATATAATTCATCTGTGAAGGTTAAAAAAAACATTAAAACAAAATGACACCCTGTCCTATACCTTCCATACTTCGTCGGCTTGTCCCCTCCAGTCGGTACTTGTAGCACATCACCCACAAATTGGCCCTTTTACACGTCACCGACTTGCTCTAAAATCATAATAACCCAGCTTTTTACCCTATTTCAATAAACGAATTTGAAAACATCTTCAATTTAATAAATTTGCCGAATTAAGAGCATATGAGTCCACCTTGTTGTTGCCATGTGGCCAGTCGGTACCTGTGGTACCGACTGCATCTATTTTACTAAACAAAATCTTTTTATCCCTATTTTAATAATATATTCTAAAAATATCATCATTTAAATAAATTTGCCCTTTTTTTAACAAAATTTTAGTTTTAGCCCAAATTTGTATGGGCCTTTAGAAAAAAAAAAACATTTTTCCGGCAAAGTTTCGACCATGGTAGGCACTTTTAATTTTGGCTCACTTTATATGCACCCACATTTATTAGTAGTACACATATTAAATAATGAGTACACATTTTTTAATATCATTTTTTCCCCTTCTTAAAACCCTAGCTTTTTCACTTTTATTCTCTCTCTCCTATCACACACACCCACTCATTTTATTGTCTTCCACTGTCATTATCATTTTTCTTCTCCAGCATTCTTCTTCTCCCTCTCCATTCTCATTCCTGCTGACACTCTTTTTTCCTTCTCAGATTCAAAAAATTAGCAGTTGTAGGTTTGTTTCCTTTTTTATCTCTCTTTTTTTAATCTTAAAATTTAAATTTGATTTTATGGAAAATGAAGAAGTTTTTTAAATTGTTTTTTCAAAAAATTCTCACATTTTGAAAATATATACCGAAATAATTATGTTTGAAAATATTATATTTTTTTAATAATATGAATGAGTCAATAACATTCTGAAACTGATTTCATACGATAGTTTCAATAATTTTTTTCTCTAAAAAATTGGATAGTTTGTTGAGTTTTTAAGATTAATTCCCTTCTATTTTTTTTTTGCTAGTTTTCTTATATTTCTCTATTTTCTCTTTATTTTTCTTTTCCTATTTTAATTAATATTGTTTCCTTTTATCTTTTGATTTTTTTTTTTGCTCCGATGTTTTTCCTTTTTTTTTTTCGTATTTTTCTTGTATTTGTATTTCATAATATTATTAAAATTATTTTTTGCTTTTTCCGTAATTTTTTTGAGAATTGAAAGGTGGGTGTACCTTAAATTTGAAAGGGAAGTGTCGAGAGGTATTTGTGATATTTTTTATATAATTTAAATTAATAAGATTAAATGGTGTGTGTACTACTAACAGATACGCGTGCATATAATCCGGGCCTTTAATTTTTAATAAATTCAGGCCCATTAGCAAACCTTTTCCAGCAAAGTGTCGGCCAACTCCAACCTTTTTTTGGCCCATTAAAAAACCTTTTCTCGGCCATTTTTTTAAAATCAATAAATGGCATTTATGACTAGGCTTGTCAACGGGCGGGTGGGGGTCAATCCCCATTCCCGTCCACGCAGTCGTGGGTATTTCCGTTCCCGTCCCCGTGAACTTCATGGGAAAAAATTTATCTCCATTCCCGCTCCGTCTGGGAACCTGTCCCCGCGAGGATTCCCCACAAACCTTTGTTTTAAATTTTTAAATAATGTATATTTAATAAGTATAATTAATTTTTTTAAATAAATAAGTATTAAAAGTATTATTAAAATTTAAAATACATAAAATACATTAATTTGATATATTATACAATATATATATATATATGAATGGTTAATTAGTTATATATGTATATACATATATATAAATATATACTTATATATATGAATGATATACATATACTATAATATACTTATATGATATATAATATGTTAATATATTTATATATATATATTATAAATATATTATGCGGGGCCCCGCGGAGGACGGGCGGGGAATACAATCCCCGTCCCCGCCTATGGGGAAAATTTTTTCCCCATCCCCATCCCTATTTTTTTCGGGGATTCCCCGCCCCATTCGGGGCAGATCACCGCGGGGGTTGGAGATTTCCTGCCCCATTGCCAATCCTATTTATGATCGAATAATAATAATTATAATAAAATAAAATGAATTTGACCAACTGAATGGGCCACATAAATAAATCCATGTCAGTTGATTACAAGCCCAAGCTTACTTAATTTACCAGGCCCCCCTGAAAAATAAGTTTATTAATTGGTCAACTTATAATACATGGGCCACTTTTCAATCTAAAGTTTTTGGCCTGGTTTAAAAACTGTTTGAGCCTAATATTTATCATTAGCTATTGGACTTTATTTATTTTAGGATTTTTTTTTATTTGGACTATTTATAGTTTGGGCCCGATTTTACTATTATTTGAGTTTGAAGCCCATTAATAAAGGTCATAAATTAGTAATAAAATATTTATTAAAAGTCCAATTAAATCCCCCTAATTATTTGACCCAATTTTTTTAATTCTCTTAGCCCGCTTAAAAATTAGTTTTTGGGCCTAGATATCATATAAGTATGTCAAATAATAAATACCCTCATGCATATTAATTTACTTTTGAGGCATGTGTGAAAGGTAAATTTAGAGTACGATTGACTCGTACTAAAGTTGGAATTAAACCTTCTACCCGTCACTAGTATGATATATCAAATTAATTGTTAGACAGTTATTTTCAAATTCCAACTGAGGTACTACATGTTGGGGCATGAATTTTACA
>JAPKLY010000174.1:120292-197377 GCA_026898435.1 Prunella vulgaris
GAAGAGTACATTGCAATGACAATTTGATAGATGTATTTACTAAATCTCTTTCTATATTTATTTTTGGAAAATATGTCTGTGGCATTGGGAAGTCATAGCCTTGGAAGACTGTTGTCTTCAGGGAGAGTGACAACTTTAGAACAATCCTGCAGATTGGATCAATGCTTATACTTTCTTCCATTTGATTAAGTTTATCCCCCTAGATTATTCTATCAGAATCTTAATTGAGAATGGACATCCAGCGTAATGTCCAAGGGGAAGTGTTATAAATATATCATTATTGTGGACATTACTTATGGATTAAATAGCTTATTGGGTCAAAGGCCTGATACATTATTAGGATTAGATATATTGGTTACATTATATATACTCCATTGTACTCTGTATTATGATACACACATATTAGTGAAATCTCTCCTGGCTTGGTATGCCCCTAGACGTAATCACTCGTGACACACTGGGTCAAAAAATCTATGTTCTTGTTTTTAATTTCTTAATTCACAACCACTGATACATAAATTGGTGTCACTAATTGAAAATAATATACTTATCTATACTATATATAAACAAAATTTTAGGCCAAATTGGGCCAAGATTTTTTGTTTCCTTTTTTTTTTAAATATTAAAATTATTCATATACTATATCATATAGCTTATGTGATTTTTTTTTAACCTCTAAGTTATGATGTACGGATTTTTCTAAAAATGTTATAATGCAGTATCGGATTCGCACCCGCACCTTAAAAGGGGTAAGATTCCTGAAATCTCCTGTCGGATTCTCCACGTGGCGAATCCATCTGCCATGTGGCGAATTCAACTAACGGATTCTCAAATCCACTGCACGAATCCTATTTATAAGCATTAAATATATTATTTAAATTGAATTTTATTATTTCGTATAATTTAAATTGATAGTGTGACACTTGTTTTAGATTGAATTTATTACTGTGATTTATGTATTATTGAACTAATGTAACTTGAATTGTTATTTTTTCTTACATAATTATATTATATTTTATTATTGAATATACTCTAATTTTAGGTGATAAAAAATATAAATGATTTATAATTGATTTATAAAATTATTATAAAAATTATTTTTTTATTATATATAATAAAATATAAATAAATAGACGTATCATTAACGAATCACACCCTAATTTTTAAAAAAATTCGTATCTCCGAACTCGTATCGTATTGCACCCGCATCTGCGTATCCGCACCCGTGCAACATAGCCTCTAAGATACATGGTTCAAATCATTGCACTGATATTATATATTTTTTAATATTATATAAATAATAATATTATTTATCAGATATATATTTATTTGAAATAATCACAAATTGGTACAAAAGTAATGCACTATTTTCAAATAGATAGATTTTTTTTTTGCATAATAGTGTAAATATAAGTTGAATAATAGAGTTACTTTTTTTTTTTCATATTGTACCTATTTAAAAATAATTCATTATTTTAGTCCAATATGTAGCTGGCCATATATATATATATATATACTTATATAATAACAAAATTTCTGTCAAAATGTAAAATAATTTTTATTGTCAATTTTTTCTTTTAAATCAGTACGAAAAATATTAAAAAATTACTCTATTTTTTGAATTAATGATAATTTATTTGTATTAATTTATAAAAATATAAAAAGTCTTTAAGGTAAAATCTTAAAATCTTAAAAGTTTTTGAAAGCATAATCTTCAATTTTTTTTTATTTCTTGTGTTAAATATAAAAGTTTTCAATTCTATTTTCATTTGATTCATGCATAATTCTTGCAACTATAAAGTAATCTGAATAATAGTTGATATTTCAATTTTTCTTTGATATCTCCTTCTAAACCCCTTTGATGTGAATATTCAATATTTCGTTAAGTATATGAATTAAGACATTTTTTTTTTAGAAATTTACAAAGATGGGGTGTGTATTACTATCTGCATAGGATAACAAATAACTCATAAAACATTGGTTAGTGATTGGATCAATAAAAATGTATTTTCAATAATTCAAAAAATTAAGCAGGTCAAACTCTCTATTAGCCTATAATAAAAGATAAATATACTCTTATAATTTTATGTTATAAATTAGAATACATTGTATAAGATAATATTATAAATAAGACATGGCTTTAATATATTCATATTTTAAAATAAAATATAATTTAAATAGTCAAGTGAAATACTATCCCAAATATAAAATCAACTAAAAAATTATTATATTTTTAATCAAAGTGAATTCCCGCATATTACGCGAAATATTAGTAAGAATTAAGATTTATGGTAATTAATTTTTTTTAATATAATAAAAAAATAAGAATTTTAAAAGATACATGGATGAAGTTTAATATGATTTTTTTTGTCATAATTGTAAAGTTTTATTGTACAAAAAGTTATTAATTTTTTATAAATAATTAATATAAAATAATTTTTATTTGATTGATCAAACTATTTTTTTTTTTAAATAGATAGACACATGAAGAATTTTAAAAATATGTTGATTAATTAAATTAATACGCTTGACAAACTAAAATGTGTGTACATATATATATATTCATATATATTTAAGTAAAAATTAATATAAAAAGAGTAAAATAAATAAAAAAATTAATTTTAGTTAAAAAAATTATTTTGATCTCATATTTCTTGAAAATAGTTAATTTATACTTAAAATTTCAAAAAAACAAATCAATGACACACATCATGACATATGCCAAAATTTAAACCCCTACTCTCTCCATCCTATGATATTGTATAGTTAAATGGGTAAAATAGTCTTTAATGAGCGTAAATAGTTCAATTTAAATGAAAAAAATAAAAGAAATATGTTTTTGTGTGTAATTATTAGTGAAATGTGATGCATTACAGATTTTTGTGAATAATGAATAGTGAATCGTACAATGTCTTTTGAAATATAGAGAATAATATATAGGAGAATTAATACTTGATAATAATTTTAAATTCATGCATATTATAAGATAAGTAATTATATTAATGGAATTAAAATTTAATTAATAAATATCATTGATCTGAAAAATTAGTCACTGACGTACATGATTTTACAATTGACTCCGAAATCTTTTAGATAATGGAAGATTTTTCTGTAACTGCGAGAGGCAAATATTAATTTAATTACCCTTTCAAAGTAAAACATTATTTAATTACGACCAATATTTAATTAATTATAAAAATTTATATGCTCTTTAGTGTATATCATACTTAAATTTTAATTATAAATTATCAAAAATACATACTACCTCCGTCCCCCAAAAGTTTACGGTACTTTTGGGGACACGGTTTTTAAAAAAACGTGTAATGAGTAGAATATGTATGGTGGAGATTGTGAGGTTAAAATTTTAAAGTTGGAGATTTAAAGAATATTTTCATTTTAGGATTATGCAAATTTTTGTAGGACAAACTAAAAAAAAATACGTAAACTTTTGTGGGAATGAGGTAGTATTACAAAAGAGTATTAAAGAGAGAGCGGAGAAGTTGACGAAGTGGGCGTCTTAGAGCGGAAGAGATAGAGAGCGGCAGCATGAAAATCTATTAGTTTTAACAAAAAAATTCTATGGGACCATTTATATTAAAAAAAAGAACCAAATTTATGAGCATAAATTCTCATTGGACCATTTGTGCAACTTACCCTTATAAGATAATCAACTTTTTTTAAATTTATTTAATTTTTTATATTGGTTTGATTAAATATTATAAAAATTAAATTTAAAAATAATTAAATAAGTCAAATAATAAAATAATGTATCTCCTAAAATAGTAATCATTTATATATATTTTGTAACAAAAAAACTTATGATTTATTGTTTATAGAATTGAAATTAGGGTCAAAATAATATTTTTAATAACATTAAGCTTGTCATATTTGAAAAAAATCAAGAAATATCTCAAATTTATTTTGTTATATTTAAAGATAATCAAAAAGACTTGAATTATAATTTTTTAATATTATATTAGTATGTTAAAAGAAAGTCAATAACATAATATTTTACAAGATTATTTTATTACACTGAAAAAATATATTATAAGATTGGATTAGTCTTGTATGCACCAGTTACACGGTGCAACTCAAGTTCATTTTCTAAAAGTTACACAAAATACAACTGAAAAGTTACACATATTATTACTAAAAAGTATATCTTTCATAGTGTAACTTTTAAAAATAAACTTGAGTTGCACCGTATAACTGGTGCACAAGAAACTTACACTATAAGATTTAGTCACTCTTAGAATGATAATAACAAAAGAGGATTAGATAAATAAAATCAAGATATAATATTTTATAAGATTTATTTTGTTATGATAATAAGAGAAGATGATTAGATCTGAAAAAAATCATCCCGTGCAATTATAATTTACAGTACTATTAAATAAAATAATATTAATTTTTGTAATAATATAAATATGTTAGTAAATATAAAATATGATGATTACATACACATATAATATTCATCTGTAAATGACTTAGACATATTAGTATTAATTTAATACATAAATAATAATATTAATAATAATAAATATGATTAGATGTGCAAATAATTTACGAAAAATAATAATAAAATTGACATTAAATAAAAAAATAAATTAACTCAGATTAAGAAAAAAATTAATACTCTGTACATTAAAGAGTTGATATAGACTAAAATGAATTGAAATTTATAAAACATAGAAATTAAGATGTACGGTTGGGATTTTAAAAATAAATGTAGGATCAAAATTATAAAAAAAAAATTATCAATTTTAGTTTGTCATATTTGAAAGAATAATAATAAATATATAAGATTTATTTTGCTATATGTAAAGATAATAAAAAATATTTATTTTATTCCATATGTAGGATGACTTATTATTATATAATTATGTTTGAAGAAAATTAAGAACATAATATTTTATTAGACAATTTTGTTTTTTATTTTAAAAAATAAAAAAATTTATTATTTAAAATTAATAAATATAATATTTTATAAAATTTATTTTGTTATGATTAAAAAAATGAAAAAAAATTATAAGATTTAGTCATTCTTTCAATGATAATAACAAAAGTGAATTAAATAAATAAAATTGAGACATAATATTTTATAAAATTTATTTTTTATTAAAAATAAAAATAAAATAGAATAAGATTTAGTCACTCATAAATAATTTATGAAAAATAATCAATCCGTATTATTATAATTTACTTAGACCACAATCTTTCGTATATTCTAAAAATTAACTTTTTTGTATATAGCAATATTATACATTTAATCTAGGGTTAATTCTATATAAATGCACCACCATTTACTCAACTTTCAATTTAATCTCGAACTTTACGATTATTATTAAAAATCCCAACCTTTTAAATAATTTCAATTCAATACACATTTTTTATTTTCGGCAGACAACTGACGTGTCTCGCCGGAGCACGTAAAAGGTTGTCACGTTGGCGTTCACGTATTAAATTACATTTCTATTTTTTATTTTTTAGTTTCCACATCATATATAATATATATAAAAAAATAACAAAAATCTATATTAAAAAAAGTTTTTTTGAATGAGAAATACGATGAGAAAAATATTTTTACACCATATTCAAGGTACACTTGAAACGACACTCAAAAATGCCTTTTTAATATAAATTTTTATTATTTTTTGTGTATGTGGTATATGGTGTGAAAACTAAAAACTAAAAAATAAAAAGGTAATTTAATACGTATACGCCAGCGTGATAACCTTTCACGCGCTCCAGCGAGACATGTCATCAATTGCGGGGCCGAAAACAAAAAAATGTGTATCGAATTGAAATCCTTTAAAAGGTTGGAATTTTTAATAACAATTGTGAAGCTCGAGATTAAATTGAAAGTTGAGTAAAATGTGGTGTATTTCTATAGAATTAACCCTTTAATATATAATAATTAAATTAAGTACTTAAAAATATGTACACGTGCACATCGCATACACGATATTATGATAAATAAATTAAGTAATTAAAAATATGTATACATGCACAACACATACACAATATTAATTAGCTCTATAGTATTTTTTCTAGAATTGTAAATAAATTATGGTGTAAAATAACTTACGGTGTATAAAATGATTTTAAACATGCAAAAAAATTGAACATAAAAATATAAGTAAACAATTCAAACATAAGAATAATATTATGAACATGCAAAAAAAATATATTAAAATGACAAATAAATAATTCAAATATCAAAACATTAGATCTGCAATTGTAAATATTAAACATTACCTACCTGCAAAAGAAAACCATGAAAAAATATTATGTAGCAATAGGAAAAACATAAAACGATAAATAAATAATTCAAATATCAGATTACGATAAATAAGAACATTAAAAGATAAATAAGAAGAAGCAAGAGACGCACGAATGAATAAAATTAAAAAATGAGAATAATAATGTTTATAGAGTTGAAATTTATATAAATATAAAAATCAAGATGAACGGTTGATGTAAAAAGAATTATATATAGGATTTTATATTATGAATATATTTATAAGAAGATTTATATATTTATAAAATTTAAAATATAGGGTCAGGATTATACATTTAAAATATAAGATCGAGATTAACTCTCTAGTTAGAGTTAATGAGAATAGTAAAATTTTAAAATCGAGAATTTTTGTTAATTTCATAACTTCGTCTTTATAATATATATATATATATATATATATATATATATATATATATATATAAACAAACTATAGATTCAAAAAAATTATACATTACTATGATTAATTAAAAATAATTATACGGTTATCGATAAACATGTCAAATAAGTACTTAATTATGATAAATTTTTGTATGAAAATGTATCAAATATTAAAGTATCTAATAAACTTATTATGAACTAATTTTAAAGTATCAAATTTTTGACCAGAAATATCAAAAATATCATCAAAAGTATAAAAAATTTAGGTCAATAATATTATAATTGTTATAGATTATATTGACCCTAACTTTTTTGTACTTTAATTTGATGAATAGTTTAATACACTTAACAAAATATTTAGAGTAAGTCTCTTGTGCACCAGTTACACGGTGCAACTCAAGTTCATTTTCTAAAAGTTAAACAAAATACTACTGAAAAGTTACACAACTTATTACTGAAAAGTTAAATTATGAAAGATACACTTTTCAGTAATAAGTTGTGTAACTTTTCAGTAGTATTTTGTTTAACTTTTAAAAAATAAACTTGAGTTGCACAGTGTAACTGGTGCATACAAGACTAATCCAAATATTTAATACCTTAACATATAAACTAATCCTAAATCATTTTTATACAAAATCTACTTAATTATTAACTGACTAGACTTCTTAATTTATGCGACATCATACTATAAATATAGTAAATATATAAGGTCGTCCGTCCACATGCATGCACTTTGGAAAACTTAGTTCATAAGGTTTTGTGGTTTAGGTAAGTTGACATAACCATATCCAACTTTTGACTTTTAATAGAACCACTTCATTGAAATTTAACTTTTGGAATATTCAAGCTTGCATATTAATATCCATAAATATTAATGGTCGTGTATCACAATAAAAACAATACATGAAAAATAATTTAATTGGTTTTTCTATATATGTATATTATATATAAGTAAAGAAATTTATAAATTGATAGTATAAAATATTGTTGTTTTTAGATATTTTGACTTTTTTTATGAACAGACTAATATAGTAACATGGTTCATTTTTCATGGGTGGAGTGTGAAATTTATATAGTTAAAATTTTGTTTTATAATTTCCACTCAAAAAAATTAAATAGATTTAAAATATAATATTTTAAACTCGTTAAATAAACGTGAATACATTGGACTCACTAATCACCTTGACTCATTAACCAATAATTTAGACTTTTATTATGCGATCTAAATCTATTAGCTAGGAAAAGATCATACCTTACAGAGAAAAAAAATTAAAAAATTTCTTCATAACTTATTGAGTGTCCATTTTTAATTTAAAAAATTTTGACTTTTTTATTTTCATTCCGTAATTTTTTGAGTTTGTCCAATATTAATTCCATTTTTATCGAAAAAGTGAAAATCATATTGTTTTTTGCCATGAACGGCCTACATAGTGGTTGAATTTGAGACTTTCCATCATCCTTGCTGATGTTTTATTATTTTTATTAGTGTTTCAGTAATGTAAAAATATTTAAAATAAAAAATACAAAATAAAAATAATGATTATTTGTGGTTGTGCATGACAAAAAATTATATAATTTACACTTTTTTTTTATAAAATGGGATTAAAATTGGACAAACCAAAACAGTATGGAACCAAAATTGAAAAGTCAAAATTTTTGAGACCAAAATCGAATACTCAATAAATTATGGGGCGAAAAAACTTTTTATCTGATGATACCTTATGCTACAAATAAACTAATGTGTGTCCTATTTGAATCAATGCTCCAACTGCCAAAGGTCCAACGCACAAAATAAATAAATAAATAAATAAATACTCCTATGAAAAATTAATTGGGTGTTTGCTCTTTCAAAAATTGTGTAATAAATTTCTCATGCAACAAGTATACTGTAATTGGGTGTTTGCTGTTTCAACAGAAAATTACCTAGTGATATGTAAAAACTAGTACAAGTGAAATATGCAGATTATAAATAAAATGAGTTAGCTAATAGACTAATTATATTTGATTAAAAATATAAAATAAAATTTAATTACATATTAATATAAATGAAATGTGCACACTAATATAAATTATACATGCACTAGGTACATATGGACTTTGGTGTAAATAAATGGAGACCTCTATTCTTAGCCAATTCTACTTTATCAAGAGTTATTTTTCTTTTTACCCATGACAATATATTTTTAACCAGCACTATAACTATCCTATGATATGACCGCACTCACTCGAGCATGCATAATAGGAGTTTATGTAAAATACAATATTGTGTAAGCCTGCTATAACTTTCTTTTAGCAACATGTTCACAGTCCCAAGAAAAGATTTCAAACCAAATCAGCGAACTATAGAACTCCAAACTAACACATCAGTAAATATTAATTTATAATTCTTTTTATTGGTAAATATTAGTTATTACTAGTTAGAAGTTAGTACATCAATTCTCCAAATGCTTTAAGATTTTTATCCAAGACACCTTATATCTTCCTTAATTCATTTCTAGAGGGAATCGAACATAGGTCGCTCACTAAAGTGACGAGTCCAGTGGCCAGATGAGCTAACTCACCTGGTTAAATATTATTTTACAGTATAATATTGTACATAACCAAACAAGAATAGCATACACAACGAAAGCAAATTAATAAGCCACTATCTGGCATGCAGGTTGTCATCTGTGTACACAACAACTCAAAAATCTACAAAAGTTTCACAGCTAGTCCAGTAGGATCACTAAGTCACATATCATCAAAATTACTAACAAAGCATAACTCCATGAGATATAATATGTTTGTTCCAATAATTTATTGTGGGTTTTAATGAACGATAATGTATAGACTATAAATAAATAACTAAAAAATTTGTCTAGTCGCGTGTTTGGATTAGGACTATAATGTGTTGTGTCTTGTATTTATTGTAAGTCAAAAGAAAGTAGTAAACACAAGGGAATGAAGATGAGTACCGTCCCTTCTTTCTGTCAAGAATGGCATATTTATAATACCTAGAACTAAGTTGTAATATACACGTTTGCATATCGTGTCTTTCTTCTTTCCCACGTTAGGTCATGGCCATCGTAGGTGTCAAGGTAACTTCCATGTTTAACTTTTTTCTTGAAATAATGGGATAGTTGTTTATTTTTTTAAGGAAACTGAATCACAATGAAGACACGGAAATCTGTACTAGATCTTGTTTCCTTAGCATAGTTTTTACTCGTTTAGGTAAGACTCTCGCGCCTTCGGGAAATTGGATCGACTTTCGGTCTCTTGGCGGTTCTGGTCCTGAGCCTAAGGTAAACTCGTAATCGGCGCTATTTCCTTTAGAGCTGCCTGATGGTCTTAGTGTGAACTCGCCTGACTCTAGATTATCCTGGAGCCTATTCAGCCATGGCTTGGGCCCTATAGACTTAAACCTAATGGAGTTTTCTTGTATGTGGGCTGGACTCAAAACTCTTAGGAATATTTGTGGCACAACAATAGCCCCCAGGTCTTTGCTTAATTTTCTTGAGGGAAGAGTTGGTCCAGTGTCATGTGCCTATTCTGAATTCAAATTCCTGACCATGGACACTTAGAATTTTTTAGGGTTTCCCTTCAAACTTTTGGTCTTGGCATCCTTGATCTGCGCTTTCCAATCATGAAAATCTCTCTGTTCCTGGCGTTGCGCACTTTAGTGACATTTTTTAAACTTACTTTTGTTGGGAGTTCCACTAGAATATTTGGCAGTGCCGTTCACTTTACATCAGGCTTGATTCCATTAGACCTTTGACTTGTCATATAACTGATCCCCATCTTTTCCCGAGAATATTCCTCGAGATGCAAACATGACAGCTACTTTTGCAGGAATTCGCCAAGATATGCTTTGTTGAAGTTATCTTGAAGCCCTTCCGCATTTAATTGGAATTTTTTTCAAATTTGTGTTTGTGCTCCAGGGCTGGATCTATAAATAGCTCGTTTCTTGTTAGTCATCCTCATAAATTTGTAAATTTGTTATTTTAATATTAAAAGTTAAGCACTGGTCGTTGATGGAGTCTTTTTCTGATAATGAGTTTGAAGATGGAGATGGATTTTTACCGTACTGAACTTTAGTTGGATCGCAAGTCGGAGCTAGCCTCCCGCGGAACTATGTGAGTCTAATGAATATGCTCCATTGGTCAGGGGGCGATGTTGAACCTCAGCAAAAATGAGGCCAACTGTATTGTAGCTCTCTCCCTCTAGTGTAATCTGCGGGGGATTTCGGGTGAGAGAAAGCTTTTCATCCTGATTGTCCAAAATTTGTCGATCTGTCTCTTTGATCCCCAGGATGTTAATAGGATCTTTGTCCCAATCTTTCTTTCCGTGTCTATTTCCCTTACGGAAGTTGGATATGACTGAAGTTTCTGTGGCAGTCCATTGGGGGAGGTGTCAGGTCAGTTGTCCTCCAATTGCATGTCTGGGATATTGACCACTCAGGGCACCCCTACATTGCTTCCTACCAATTCAGGGCCTCAAGACTTCCGGTGATTCCCTTCCAAATATTATAGAGGAAGTGGCGCGAGGACCCCTGACTGCGGAAGCAAGCATTGGAGTTGGCGTGATTATATTGTGCCTTTGGGCTGTATTGATAGGATGTTCTTCTTGTAATAGTTGTCAAGTTCAAGAGATGTAATCTCCCTGAGTGGAGCACCCTTTGTAATTTTTACACTTTTAATGAATGATATTTTTATCAATTCCTGCCTTATGCTTTCTGAGTGAACTTCCGCGTATTTTCTTTTCAAAATTTCTGAGGTTTGAACCTGAAAAATTGAAATTGGAGTACTACTTGTTAAAAAATAAATTGAATCACTTATTATATTGTAACTAATTTAGCCTTTAGAAAGGATATATGACTCAGGATCAGGGAGATGATTAACTCGTCTGACCCTTAATAGATAATAGTTTGTAAGCAAGATATTGAGTTCGTTGACTATGTCATATAACTTCTCTTCAAAGAGTTTAATAATTTGAGTTCAGTAAGATAATTAGCTCGTCTGAAGCTCCATCATCAAGATTACTTATGTAAGATAATTAGTTCGCCGGGTTAATCTTGACTGAATCGCCTTAAGAGGTCTTTGGGTCGGATTCAGTGAGATGATTAGCTCGTCTAAACCCTGTCGTCTGAGTCGTGTGCTCATGAGATGATTAGCTTGCCAATTTGACCCAGGAAGAATTTCTTTTACTTAGAAAAGTTTAATTTGTCAGGATTCAATGAGATAATTAGCTTGCCTGATCCTGATGGTGGAAGCATTTATAAGCGAGATAATTACTTCGCTAACGACTTCGAACTTATCTTGCTTTAGAGCTTGTGGGCTCTTCAGGGTTTTGGAATGATCGTTTATTCTTAACAAGTAAAGTGTGGTCCTTGAGCCTAAGGACTCAGTGAGATGGGCGCGAAAGCTACAATTATTTTGAATTGAAAGAATAATGAGAATTTTTCTTCACGACCAGTACAATGGTAATCGTGAAATTACATGCCCCTTCAGGGGTTTAGCTATTATAGTGAAAGTACTTCTTGAGGTGAGATGCATTCCAAGGGCATTGGTCTGGCCTTTCGTAAAGAAGTTCAAGTTCGTATGCCCCATTCGACAGGCACCTTGTCATCCTAAAGGGTCCTTCCCAATTAGGGCCAAATGCACCTTCGGATGTCGCGTTTATTTTTTTCAGTACTAGGTCACCTTCTTAAATTTTCTGAGTGTGTCTTCATAATTGAAGTGTTTTTCAGATTATTGCTTATAGGTTGCATTTTTGTGGTTTGGATTATTTTTTGTGTTAACAAGTCCAAATCCAATCTCAGGGCCTAATCATTTTCTTCACTGAAGACTTGTGATGCTCTGTGGCTTGGGAGCCACTTCGGACGGTATAATAGCTTCAGTTTAGAAAGCCAAAGCGAATGGGGTTCTTCAATTGAATTTCTCATCGCCGTATGGTAGTCCCATAGGACATTAGGTAATTCTGACGCCCATCTGCTCTTGCGTTCTTCAGCTAGCCTTTAGGATTTTCTTAATAATTTTATTGACAACTTCGACTTGACCATTGGACTAGGGATGGGAGGGAGTTGAGAACACCTTTCTGATATTCCATTATCTACAAAACTCTCTGATTTTGGACCCACTAAATTATTTTTCGTTGTCATAAAAGATAGCCTGCGGGAGTCCACACCTGGATATCAGGTTCTTCTAGATGAACTTGATCACTTGAATTTGATTGATTTTTGTGACGGACTCGGCCTTTGCCCACTTGGTGAAGTAGTTGACTGCTATGATGGCAAACTTATCCTTCCCTAAGTAGTGGGTAGAGTAGCAATCAAATAAATGCCCCATTGAGCGAATGGCCAAGGGGGCTAAACATCGATGTGAGGATTTTAAGGGCCTGTTGTATGTCAGATCCATACACCTGACACTGATGGCATGCTTTGGCGTAGATAATGGCGTCCTTCCTGAGAGTTGGCAAAAAGTATACCTAACGAATGGTTTTGATTGCGAGGGATCGTCCCCAGGGATTGTTTCTGCAGACTCCTTCATATATTTCAACTAAGATTTTCCTTCCTTATTCAGGGGTAATGCCTTTAGTAGTGACATGCTAAAACTTTGTTTGTAGAGTTGGTCATTCAGTATCACAAATTGTGATACTCACATCTCAATTAATCGAGCCTTCGTTCTATCTTTAGGGAGGGTGCCATTCTTTAAGTATGCCAGGATAAGGGTCATCTACGTTTTGCTATGTTCGGCCAGGGTTCCCACCTCTTGCCTGTTGATGGATGGGCCAGGTATAATAATTAACCATATGTGGGTAAAATCGGTTGCCCCTTCAAAGGACTCTAACTTCGAGAGGGCGTCAGTCAGGGAGTTGTGTTCATGAGGTATTCGCGGGGTATTTGTTCAATGAATACCTGCTCAAATTCTTCACATAACCTGACGACTAGATCTTAGTATTTTGCTAGTTGTTCGTCCTTGGCCTAGTAATCGTCTTTCAACTGATTCACCAATAATAGGGAATCCATGCATGAAAATATGTAGGCGTCTGACCCCTATGGTTGTTGCAAGTTCCAGGTCTCCTATCAGAGCCTCATACTCGGCCTGATTGTTCATTGCCCTGAAGCTAAAACGTACGGTGTTGGTGAAATATTGTCCGTCAGGCCAAATCAGGATGATTTCTTTCCTTGCACTTGTACTCGTTGATGATCCATAAGCATAGAGCTTCCAAGGAGGATGTTTTACCTTGGTAGGATTATAAGGGAATGTGAGCTCGACCACAAAGTCAGCCAAGACTTGAGATTTAATCACTGTGCGAGGAGCATACATTACACCATATTAAGCTATTTCCAGGGACCACTTCAGTGGACATCCATTAGTGTCGAGCCAGTGGAGCACCTACCTAGCGGTAAGGTCATGAGCACCTCTACCTGATGGTCGAATAAGTAGGGTCTGAGCTTTCTCACGCTCATAACTAAAGCGTACACCAGTTTTTCCAAAGGGGTGTATCTCAGTGCTTCATGTAGTGCTTGACTGACATAGTATATTGGCTAGTGTTGCTTGCCTTCTACCCGGACGAGGACCGCACTCATGGCTCTCTCAGATGCGGCGAGGTATATGTAGAGTTTCTTGCCTGGGATAAACTTGGACAGGATTTTAGGGTTGGCCAAGTATTCCTTGAGGCGCCGTAAGGGCTCCTGGCTCTCTTTGTTCCAGGAGAACTTGTTCTTCTAGATGGTGTTGAAGGAAGGTTTTCTCTTGTCCCCAAGTCTCGATATAAATCTGTTCAGGGATGTCAGGCACCCAATCAGGTGTTGTACTTACTTTATGTTAGACGGTTCAGCGCAGTCCAAAATTACTTTTATTTTGTCAAGATTGACTTCAATTCCTCGTGGACTGATGATGTGTCCCAAGAATTTATCGGACTCAACCCCGAAGTGACACTTCTTTGGGTTAAACTTCACGTTATAGTTTCTCAGGATCCTAAAGGCCTCAGTGAGGTCCCTCATGTGGTCATCTCTCCTGACAATTTTGACGATGATGTTGTCCATATAGACCTCCATGGTTTTTCCGATCTGGTTGGAGAACATCTTTTTTACCAGACGCTAATACATTGCCCCCACATTTTTCAATCCAAAGGGTATTCTTTTCCAAATTGTACATTTCCTTGTTAATGAGCAAGGTAGTTTATTATACATCCTCTTCTGCCATTGGGATCTGATGGTATCCTGCAAATGCATCCATGAAGGACATCATCTCATGCCCCACATTATTTTACACTAGGTGATCAATGTGGGTCATCGAAAAGTGATCTTTTAAGTAGGCATCATTCAAGTCCGTGAAATCAATGCATAGCTTCCACGTTCCGTTAGTTTTCTTTACTAGTACCATATTCGAGACCCACCAGGCTTATCCTTCACCTGTTCAATCAGTTTATTTTCCAGGAACTTTTTGACTTCTTCGGCCAGGGCCTTGTACTTCTTCGGACCAAAGTAACACCTCTTCTGAGAGACGGGTTTCCTATTTAGGTTTATCTTTAGGTAATGGCATGCATGTTTAGGACTGATGCGACCATGTCCTAATGTGACCATACAAATATGTCTATACTGCTCTTGAGGAACTCTATAATCTCCCCCCCCCCTCAGTAATGTCAGAATTTGAATCCCTATAGGGACTTCCAGATCAAAGCAAGTAGGGTCGATAAGAATATGTTCCACGTCCTCAATCGACATAGTTCTCTTCGTTTCGCAGGGGTCTTTGATCCCTCGTGGGTCCAGGTTTATCAGGACTGGTTCAAAACCCATTCTTGATTCTAAGTCAACGTGGTTCCTTGCCTCGTCTCTTGTCAGGTTCAATGGATGATCAACCTCCATAGGGGCCAGACTTGAACCGGTCAGGATTTAGCTCTTAGGATTGTTTTCCAGGCTAGATTGTTCAGGACCCTTGTCTTTGATGTTCAATACTCGTTCAGAGGATGTTGGGGGTACTGAATCTAAATGTGCACAAGAATAATTCAAATAAGTTTATTGACATCTTCTTGTCACCTTTAATGGCACTGATTATTCCTTCAACATTTAGGAATTTAATACAATAGAAGTAAGAGGAGGCCACTGCCTCAAAAGTTTCAAGAAAAGAATGCCCTAAAAAGTCATTATATATGTTTGACTAATCGGCTATTACAAAATTCACAGGTGCAAAATCCACGGGCCTAGTTATCTTAATATTTTCATCTCTGGTGCAGATCAGCTCGATCGAGAGTTTGATCCTGCTATAGGGGGTTATAGCAGTGTCTCTAAATCCCTTTAGAATTATGTCGTAGGGGGGAAATTTATTAAAATAAAGACCTTTTAAAATAAATTATTAAAATAGAGGGAAAAAGAGAATTTAATAAAATAAAATCAGTCGATACTTGTATGCCCGACTAGTGAGATGGAGAGAACTGATTCTATTCCAGTCAATACCCTAAGTATCACCTGGTAAGGTGGCGACGAATTTGATCATGATTCTTGTCTGGGATAATTTTCTCAGTAGTTTTTCTCCAATCGGCTCCCTTAGGACCGATTGGAGGGGACATGATGTGACGCCTCATTCACAAGAGCACATGGGGGCAGCTGATAAATATTGAGTGGAGAAATTTCATGCATTATTGTGTGGAGGAATCGATGTATTTGTATAAATATTTAATTAGTGGAAGTTTTAAAAACTGAGTATTAGAAATGGTAGATATATCAATGTTGTTTGCAAAAGAGTATGAGAGGAGAGTGAAGATTTTGAGAAAAATGGGGGAAGAGATTGAGTTGATTTCATGCGTCAGAGTTTTGGGGCAGAAATTCAAAGTGTTGTCTTCCTCCCAGATTAAAGGTAAGTTTGTTTCAATAGATTGTATTAGTGGATCAATTATCCACATTAATTGGGGGATCATTTTGCGACTTCTGGATTAAAGACAAGTATCTGCATTAATTAAGGATCAGTTTGTGACTCCTGAAATGAAGAATATAAAGGAACCTGGACAATACTATTATCATTGCACTCACACATTCCTGCATCACACATTCCTTGTAACAAGCATTTTGTTAGGATATTCTTGTTAGATGTTTTGATAATATGATAAACAAAATCAGCTTGTAATAGGACCAGCTGAACCTGTTAGTCAGCTGATGAATAGTTAGGATTAGATAGGTTATTAGTAAGGGGGAACAGACCTTGTTGCCTAGATGATCCAAAGCTTTCATAGAAAAGAAGACCAACTAAGGCTTTGAAGACTTAGCAGTTTCTAGAAGACAGAAGACTTGAGCAGCTGACACTGAAGTATCTGGAGAAGAACATCAGGAGAGTTCAAGATCAGCTGAAGTCAGAAGATCGGCTGAGCATGTCGCAGACAAGACTAGGACCAAGAACCAAGATCCCAGACGAAGTCCAAGATATCAGCTGAGGTACGCTCCAGCAGACCAGCACATCAGCTGAGGTCCAAGTACCAACAGTCCAGTACACCAGCTGAAAAGATAGATCAGCTGAAGTCTTGTGCTCCACCCAGATTCTACGAAATCACGCTAAGGGTTGACTTGCGACAACAAGGAGATTCCCAGAATAGAAGATCAATCAATCAAGGGGAGAAACTTGATTTAGGGGAATTATGAAGAAAGATTCAATAAATCTCAGATCTCTAGTCAATGATTGATTGATTCCAAAATTATAGGATTTCAGATCTCTAGTCAATCCCAACGGCTAGTCACTATTTTCAGAACCAGATGACCTTTAAGTTGTCTGTTGTTTTTAAACTAAGCTTAAACTAGAAAAAGATTTTGAAACCTATCAAGTCTATTCAACCCCCCCCCCCTTCTAGACTTGACTTAGTGTTTCTTTCTCAAAAACCCGCCTTTGGGACCAATAAGTGGTATCAGAGCGGTGTATCCAAAAGACCACAACCTGAGAAAGCTTTTGGTGGTCACCTGGACAGATCCCTGAAAACCGTTTTAGAAAACTTTGTGTGCAATTTATCTAACCACTTGCAGATATGGCTTCATACAAGAAGAGTGGATCACCTTGAAGACTATGATTACTGGAAGTTCAGAATGGAGAATCACCTTGGAGCCATTCATGATAGAATGTTGGATGTTCTGGAGGAAGGGCCTATAAAATTCTACTGGGATACAGTGAATGATGATAAAACTCCAGAAGCAGAAATCAGCGAGAGAAGGAAGCCAGAGAAGAAGAAGAGTGAGTTGTCTGATGCTGAAAAAAAAAACTGTTCAATCTGGATCAAGTGGCAAGAACAGAAATAATTGAGACACTATCCAAAGAGTATATCGAGAAGATCAAGACCTGCAAGACAGCCAAGGAGATGTGGGAGAAACTCTCCTTAATGTGTGAAGGGACTGATCAGATAAAGGAGAATAAGCTTCAAGCTGTCCTCCACACCTTTGACACCTTCAAGATGAAAGCTGATGAGACAATTGATCAGCTTGACATGAGGTTAACAAACATCTTGAATAAGGCAAGCTCTCTAGGAAAAGAATACTCAGAGAGAGAGATTAACAACAAAATTCTGAGATCTCTCACTCCCAGATGAAGAGTGAAAGTGACTGTTATCAAAGAGACCAAGAATTTATCTGAGATGAGTCACCATACACTATTATCTCATCTGAAGGCACATGAATTTGATCTTCAAGAAGAAGACCAGGAAGATAGACTCCATCATCTTCATCAGCTGCAAAGAATGTTGCATTCTCAGCTACAGGTGATAGCCAGGAGAAGTCCTCTACTCCAGAGGACATGAGCTTAAAAGAGCAGCTTGCATTGCTGACCAAGAAGTTTGACAAGATGTCAAACAAGTTCCAGAAGTACAGATCTCATTGTAAGAAGAACAAGGGTGATTCTTCCAGGAGGTACCAGAAGTCATCTGATTCCAGAAGACCATCAAATGAGAAAGAGACCCGGTACAAGTCTCCAGAAAGAAGGAGGGAACCAAGTCCCAAAAGAGGGGGAGATGGTGTCTGCTACTCTTGCAACAAGCCAGGGCATCTCAGCTATGATTGCCCTCAGCTTACACCAAGGGAGAGAGAAGAGAAGAGGATCAAAAGAGATCGCAGATTTGCTGATAAGAGAGCTCTGCTGGCATAGGAGGATAAACAAGACATCAGTTCATCCTCATCTTCATCTGATTTTGAGTCAGAAGAAGACATCTGCCTTATGGCTAAGGTAGAAGAGGTAAATTCTCCTACCCCCTCTGTTAGCTTATCTTGCTCTTCTACCTATTCTATGGAGTCAGATTTACACAAGTTGTTATCTGATCTCCAATCTTCCCTAAAAGTTTGTTCTAAGTTGGAAGAGGAGAACTCTACTCTGAAAGCTGAAGTTCAAAGCTTGAGACAGAATTTGGAAAGTGCTAGACTACCAGTGGTATCCTATGACTCACATGCTAGCAAGTCTGCTGACTTAATAGTAAAGTGTGAGGAACAGGAGAAGCTGATAGAAAAGTTGCTTTCTGAGAACACTATTTTGAGTGAAGAACATAATCGGTTGACAACTAAGTTCGATGAACTCTTCAAGCAGAATGAACTGACAATTAAAAATTCACAGCAGCTTCAGCTGACTAAGGCAAAAAATGTCGTGTCTGAAATAGCTGAGTCCTCACAAACTGTGAATGATAAAAGGGGTCTTGGTTATCCTAAACCCAAACCACAAAAGAAGAAGAAAGGTGACAGTGAACTAATTCGGGATCCTCGCAAGGGTAAAGGGCCAACTGAGTCTGCATCTGTATCAAAAGGGCAAAAGAGCAGAGGGACAGAAAAGGTCCCAGGTGGGCAGAAGAGCTCTAAAGCTCAGAAGCCTACTGGTGATCATAAGGTTTCAGCAGAGCAGAAGAGTACTAAAACTCAGAAGCCTGCTGATAACCAAAATAAGTCCAAAGCACAGAAGCCTCAAGACCAGAAGAGGCATCCTACTCATAGCAATGCTAAGACAAGGAAGCCTCAGCAGAATCAGCAGAGGAATGATAAGCCTGGGCCATCTCAGCAGAGTAAGCCCAAGCAAAACAGACCTCAGCCCTGGGTTACATTTAACGTAATCAAGACAGGCAAGCCTTCACAGGCTAAAGTTTATGAGTCATTCCAAGGCTTGAGCCAGAGTTACCCTTATGAGCAGCCCACTTATAAGTCTGCTGTCATCACTCATCGCCCCAGAAGAGATCCTCTGAGGGAGATGATTTTTATGGATAAATATGGTAGAAGGTTGAGATCTCCTAAACATCATAAGGATGATCTTTACCTGTGGATCCAGAAATTAGATAGTAACCAATCAGGACCCAATGTAAGGGTACCTAAAGCTTGAATTTTAATTTCAGGCAAGTTCTAGCCCAATAGAGAGAGGAGAAGCCAAGAATCACGGCTAGTACATTGATAGCGGATGTTCAAAGCATATGATGTTTGAAAAGCATCTCCTCCAGGACTTTGTGACGCTTGATGGGCCTAGAGTTGTATTTGGTGACAACAACTTTGGAGTCACCAGAGGAGTTGGTACTCTGCTGATTAAAGGAACAAGAGTTGAAGAAGTCTACTATGTAGAGGGGATGATGCACAATCTTCTGTCTGTATCCCAATTCGGTGACAAGGGATACTCAGTAAGATTCTCTAAAAACTCTTGTCTTGTTATTAATGATATAAATGAGCAGGTGCTACTAACTGGCCTCAGAAGAGGTAACATGTATCTTGCAGATTTTGCAAGTTGTCCAGCTGACTCATGCTTGGTTGCTAAAAGCTCCTCTGAGATCTGCTAGCTCTGGCACAAGAGATTAGGTCATC
Source organism: Prunella vulgaris (assembly GCA_026898435.1). Taxonomy (NCBI): domain Eukaryota; kingdom Viridiplantae; phylum Streptophyta; class Magnoliopsida; order Lamiales; family Lamiaceae; genus Prunella; species Prunella vulgaris. Next base: position 140,746 of record JAPKLY010000174.1, read on the forward strand.
TGAACTTCAAGAATCTCAACAAGGTTGCAAGGAAGGGTCTAGTCAGAGGACTACTAAATGAGGTGTTTGCATCTGATCAGAAGTGTAATGCCTGTCAGAAAGGGAAGCAAACAAAGGCCTCATTCAAGGATGTGCAGAGTACTGCAACTACAAAAGCACTCCAGCTACTTCATATGGACCTGTTTGGACATGTCTCTCCTCTTAGCTTCAGTGGAAGGAAGTACACATTGGTGATTGTTGATGATTATACAAGATTCACTTGGGTAGTGTTCTTGTTCAAGAAGAATTAGACTATGGTCAAGATGCTGGAGCTGTTCAAGAGGATCCAGGAGGAGCTAGACCTCAGCATAGTCAGAATCAGAAGTGATAAAGGTACTGAGTTTCTTAACTCTGTTGTTTCTGACTATTGCAGGGAAAATGGTATTCAGCATGAGACATCAGCTGCCAGAACACCTCAGCAGAATGGGTTAGCTGAGAGAAGAAATAGAACCCTCAAGGAGGCAGCAAGAACCATGTTGGCTGAATATCAGACCCCTCAAAGATTTTGGGCAGAAGCCATCAACACTGCTTGCTACATCCAAAATAGATGCTTGCCAGTCAAGAGGCATGGCAAGACTCCTTATGAGATGTACAAAGTTAAATCTCCTAACCTTTCCTTTGTCTATATTTTTGGGTGTAGGTGTTTCATCCATGACAATGGAAAGACTAAGTTAAAGACTTTTGATGCTAAGGTTGCTGAAGGAATATTCTTAGGATATTCTGGTACCAGCAAAGCCTATAGAGTCTTTAATAAGATCTCTCTTTGTGTGAAGGAGACACCCCATGTTGTATTTGATGAAGTTGTTCATGAGTACAGCAAAGAGAAGCTAGCAGATGAGATGAATCAGCTGAATCTGAATGACAAGCCAGATCTGATCAAGGTAGTGTTACCTAGGATTGAATCAGACTCAGATTCAGATGATGAGCCCAAGTCAGTTGATAAGCACTCATCAGCATATCGGATGATGGCACAATGACTCCTGACACTAACCAAGGGGGAATGTCAGACAAAACCTAAGAGGAGCAGACCATGGCACCTCAGAGGGGTAAAAAGAAGTTGTCTGACTTTCCAGCTGAGCAGATCTTAGGAGATCCAAGTGTAGGTGTTCAAACCAGAAGGAAGCTTAAATTGGGTGCTCAGTTCAGCTGTTATGTGTCTCTGATTGAACCCAAGAACATCCATGAAGCTCTTGAGGACCCAAACTGGATTGTAGCATGCAAGAGGAGCTAAATCCGTTTGCAAGACAAGAAGTCTTGACTCTAGTAGAGAGACCCAGACATCAGAAGTTCATAGGCACTAAGTAGGTCTTCAAGAATAAAAAGGATGAAAATGATGTTGTGGTGAGAAACAAGGCAAGACTAGTAGCCCAGGGGTACTCATAGTCAGAGGGTATTGACTATGATGAGACATTTGCTCCTGTGGCTAGACTAGAAACCATCAGATTATTTCTAGCCTATGTTGTTTTCAAGGGGTTCAAGGTATATCAAATGGATGTCAAATCAGCTTTTCTGAATGGAATCCTGGCAGAAGAGGTATATGTGGAACAGCCACCAGGATTTGAAGTTGGAAACAAGGTCTACAGGTTGCAGAAGGCTTTATATGGACTAAAGTAGGCACCTAGAGCAAGGTATGATACCTTATCACAGTTTCTGCTGGACAGCGGGTTCAGCAAAGGAAAAATAGACAAGACCTTGTTCCGAGAAGAAGATGGAGATGGTATCATTTTCGTGCAGATATATGTGGATGATATCATCTTTGGCTCCCCTAACAAGCAGATATGTGATCAGTTCAGCAGACTGATGACAAGCAAATTTGAGATGTCAATGATGGGGGAGATGACCTATTTCCTTGGACTGCAAGTGAAGCAGATGTCCAATGGAACCTTTATCAGCCAAGCTAAGTATGTCAAGAACCTGATGGAAAAGTTTGGAGTCAGTAGCAGTAGAGAGGCTAAGATTCCAATGATGGCAAACTTCAGCATGGATCCAGATGAGGCTGGCGAGAAAGTAGATCAGACACACTACAGAGGACTTATTGCTTCTCTATCACTGCCAGCAGACCTGATATCAGCTTCGCTGTAGGAGTATGTGCAATATTTCAAGCGAACCCTAAAAAGTCTCATCTGGAAGCAGCTAAGAATATTGTGAAGTATTTGAAGGGTACTTACAATCTGGGCCTCTGGTACCCAGCTGATGGTAACTTTCAGCTGAGTGGATATTCAAATTCTGACTATGGAGGGTGCAAGATTGATAGGAAGTCAACCTCAGGCACGTGTCTGTTTTTGGGAAGTAAGCTGATCTCTTGGTTCTCCAAGAATCAGACTTCAGTAGCTACTTCCACAACAGAGGCAGAGTACATGGCTGCTGGTAGCTGCTGCTCTCAGCTGCTTTAGATCAGACAACAGCTGAGAGACTACCATGTGATTACAGAAGAGATTCCTATCTTCTGTGATAGCACAAGTGCAATAGCCATTACTCAGAATCCTATTCTCCATACCAGATGTAAGCATGTGGACATAAGACATCATTTTCTTAGAGACCATGCTGAGAAAGGAGACATCAGAATGGAGAAGATTCACACTGAGAAACAGAGAGCAGATGTTCTTACCAAGCCCTTAGCAGAGGTAAGATTCAGGGAGTTGGTAGCTGAGTTAGGTATGGTAGATGGAGAGGCAGTTCGTTAGAAAGGCAGAAAAAGGTTTTCTAGGTGATCAGTTGTTGATCAGCTGAGGGGGAATCTACTGAGGTAATCAGCCGATCTGGTATGTCTCTTGTTACCTCTTGCTATTTCCTATCTTGTTATTTCTAACTTGATACAGGTATAAGTCAAGAGAGTCAGACAAGGCCACTTTCCTTCATCTGATCCATATCAGCTGATATCAAAATCCCAGATGAGCAGAAGAGGTTTTTGCTGGAAGACTCTTCTTATCAGCTAATCTTGCCACATCAGCTACTTGATGAGTTTACTCTTCTCTTGTTTTTCAAATTAATGTTTGAAAAATAAAATATTTTCAAAAATCTGATAAAACTCTAATTTCTAAAATTAAATTTAGAAAATTGGCAATCAAATTTTTAGTTTTCAAAAAATTTGGGATTTATCATTTTTCAAAAATCCGGTGTAAGTGGTAATTAAAATCTCACCACCTAATTTACCTTACAAAAGTTTTTAATCATTACCTTTTTACAAAAAGGCAGAATTTTTAGGCGGCCAAACCCTTTTCGAAACCTGACACCTACGCATCACCCCTAAAAATCTCAAAGGTCTCTTATTCTGGACCGTTGATTTATGTGATGCAACATGTTCATCCATGATCTATATTGATCGGTTTCTTTTTGGAAAAACTGCTCATCTCCTTCGATTAGTATAAATACCTTGTGACTCATTTTCTAAAGACTATTTTCTCTCCGAAATTTTCTATCTACCCTACTCTCTCTTCGAATTATCTATGCTACTAATCTCTATGTTGAAGCTATGGATACTAAAGCATGGAAAAAGCGGCTCGAAGATATGTACGCTGAGATGTGCGTAGACTATGAGGCGATGCGGATTCCAGAAATTAGGGAACTCTTAAATCTGTTTCAAAAGCTTCATCTACGGACTTTCATTTCCATGGCACCACCGGACAACAAGATGCACAACTACATCGCTTTTCATTTTCTGCTTAAGGCTAGGTTTAGTGACAACACCATCGGATCCATTGTGGATGGGGAAGCTGTGGTCTTGTCCAAGGAAGTTGCTTCTCAAATCTTTGATCTCCCATCTACTGGTGCCCTTCCCCACACCTACAAGGAATCTGAGCATTTGTCTACGTTCCGAATGATGGCACAGAGGAGTCAGTAGAACAGGACCTCAGGGTTGAAGAAGAATATGCTGAGGAGGAGGTATAGGTTTTTTATGGACGTGGTGAACAAGGTTATCCTTGCAGAGCAGGGGAGTTTGGATGCCTTGACCAAACTCCGCCTAAGTGTGGCTCGCACCATCCTGGATGGGGTTCAAGCAGACTGGGTTAGTCTGCTATGGTTTCGATTGGAGCAGGAATCAAAGAGGTGTACACAAGAAACAGTGGGAGAAGAGCAGATCTATGGACTCAAGTCCAAATGCTCTATGGCTACCAAGATTACAATAATCTTGAATCATCTGATGCCAGAGCATGAGGATGCTGAGTGGGTTGTTGATTACAACCACTCCAAGTTCATTAGGGGGAACAATCTCAAGTCCTTGGGAGCACCAAATTCAGATTCTGAGTCTGCTTCAACAGCAGCTGCCCCAGGACCTTCTGCCGGAGCTAAGAAGAAGCAGCAGAGAAAGGCCACTGAGTCTGCCGAAAGGGTTCAGAAGAAGAAGAAGTCCAAGAGGGACAACACTCCTCTTCAGAGGAAGATTTCCTTTGACGATGATGAAGATGATACTGCTCCTCTGAGCATTCTGAAAAAGAAATCTCCTCCTGCCAAACCTGCCGAACCTACTCTACTGGTAGATGAGCCAACTGATGAAGATCAGGATGATGGATCTTCCAGCTCCGATGATGAGTCTGCTTCTCAATCTGCTGAAGAGGAAGAATCAGCAGAGGCATCTGATGCTGGAACTGAAGTGGTCCACTCTACCGAAGAAGCATCTCCAGCAGATTTACCCATCGAGGCTCAGCCAATCAGGTTAGCTCAACCTACTCCCTCATCAGATCCCACACACATCCCCTCCCACTCCCCTTCACCACATGACTCCCCAATCCCCCAAACCTCTACTCAATCTACACCACCAGCTGATCCCTCACCCTCACAAATCCCAGCTGGCAATGATCCAAAGGATGTAGCTGCCTCTGATGAGCCATCAGCTGACCCCCTACCACTTAACCCAGAACACATAAACCTTGATAACCCTAACTCCCCCCACTGATCTTGCCCAACAAGCCACCTTTTCCACTCTTCGTCCTAAAGGACCCCTGGAATGTGGCATGATCATTACTGCCCTTGCTCATCTTTCCCTATACATCCCAGAAATAACCCACTACCCAGCCTACCAAGACCTGCTGGTTGAAGGCCTTGCATGGGCTCAAGCAAGAGAAGGCTCAGTTACCTTCTTCATAGCCTTGCTACAAGAAATGGGTGAAGCCACCTTCACCACATGGGAAGAGATTCTGATGGATGCCTTGGAGGTTAAGGCTCCATCCCAGCTGACCTCACCTGAGGGGCTTCGCAAAGTAGCACGGACTCTGCTACTCAAGGATGGAGTGGCTCTGGATTGCCCAGAGACAGTGGAGTCAGAATTCATCCCTCCAGCAGAGAACTTCGCCATCTCTCAAGATGATCAGGTGACTCCTGATATACTGAATAAAATACGTGAGTATTTTGATGATCATATCAGGGAAGTCAAGGCCACTCTGCTGGCAGCCAAGTCTACTGCACTCTCTCTGATTGAGAAGCATGTCCACCAAGTGTTGCTGGACCATAGGAACAAGCTGAGAGACAGTCTTGAGGACAGTTTGTTTGTCACCAGAAAGGAGTTGTACTTCACTCGGAAGCATTTCTAACAAACTGCTTAAGGTTTCCTTGATGGTGTCAATGTCTCTTTCTCTGCTGAATCTGACAAGATTAGACTGCTTACTGCCAACTTGGAGAGAGAAGTGGCAGAGTGCAAAGACGATCTAGCAGACCTCAGATCTGTTGTTCAGAAGATTCCCTCCTATCTTCCCTCTTCATCTGCCTTTGATGATATCAAAAAGGGGGAAGAAAAGAACTTAGCTGACATTGTTGTTCTACAAGCTGAGAGTGCTGCCTTGAAAGCTAAGATGACTGCTTTGAAGGCCTTAGTGGTGGATAACCATGGTGTTCTCTCTGCCAGGGTCCAGACTGTAGAAGAGTATATCAAGGATAGGAACTTGGCAAAGCAGAGGACTAAAGAGTTGAGAGATCAGAGGATGGCTGAAGCCATGCAGAGGCAAGAGGAGGTTGCTGAAGCCAAGGAGAAGCAGAAGCGCATCATGAATGCTGAGCTTGATGCGAAACTGGCCAAAGAATTACAGCTGGCAGAGAGGGAGACTCCAGAGGAGTGGAACAAAAGGCATGAGCGAGAGATGAATGACCAGCTGAATATGCGTTATCTGAGAAGATGAAGAAAGAAGGCAAAATAGTGCCCCAGAGCAAGCAGATGGGTAGGTTCATACCTGGACCAAATGAGTCTCTGATTGATGGGCCTATTGAAATCTTCATCAAGGATATGTCGGAAGCTCAGGTTGCTATATGGAGAACAATCAAAGCAAGAGCTTTTATCCAGTTCTATGTGCTTAGAGGAGAGGATGCCAGATCAACTGAGGAGAAGAACATAGAATTCAGAAATTGGCTGAAGAAGAACTATCCGATCTTCTCTAAGTTCATCACTGAGGCCATGGTCAAAGTTAGTGCTTAGCCTGAACTTCCTGAGCTTGAACTCTTTCCTACACCCACTGAAGACAGAGGAAACCTTGACTGGGTAGAGATACGGAAGACTTGGTTAGATATGGTGACTCGATTTTTTCCAACTCTTCCTGACTCGTCTGTCTCTGCTCTAAAGGCAATCGAGAAGAGGTTTCTCGACTGGATGCAAGTTCCAATCAGCAACAGAAAATCTTTGGTGTAATAGTCCAACTGAGTCAGCTGAGGGTAGGATTCTGATTTGCTTATAACTCTTCTTTTGATTAATGAAGCATTTATCTTTCCAGACAACTTCTTGTTGTCAGCTGTTTTTTACTTTCTGTCTAAGGGATCTTATCTAAAGATGTTCTTTTCTGTCCTAACTGGTCTTGACTTTATCTATCTTTTGAGATCAGTTGAGTTGGTTTTTATATCATAAAAAAGGGGGAATTTGTTAGGATATTCTTGTTAGATGTTTTGATGATATGATAAACCAAATCAGCTTGTAATAGGACCAGCTGAACCTGTTAGTCAGCTGATGAATAGTTAGGATTAGATAGGTTATTAGTAAGGGGGAACAGACCTTGCTGCCTAGATGATCCAAAGCTTTCATAGAAAAGAAGACTAGCTAAGGCTTTGAAGACTTAGCAGTTTCTAGAAGACAGAAGACTTGAGCAGCTGACACTGATATCTAGAGAAGAACATCAGGAGAGTTCGAGATCAGCTGAGCATGTCGCAGACAAGACTAGGACCAAGATCCCAGACGAAGTCCAAGATATCAGCTGAGGTACGCTCCAGCAGACTAGCACATCAGCTGAGTCCAAGTACCAGCAGTCCGGTACACCAGCTGAAGAGACAGATCAGCTGAAGTCTTGTGCTCCACCCAGATTCTACAAAATCACGCTAAGGGTTGACTTGCGACAACAAGGAGATTCCCAGAATAGAAGATCAATCAATCAAGGGGACAAACTTGATTGATTGAAGATCACGAAGATTTCGGGGAATCATGAAGAAAGATTCAATCAATCTCAGATCTCTAGTCAATGATTGATTGATTCCAAAATTATAGGATTTCAGATCTCTAGTCAATCCCAACGGCTAGTTATTTGGACCTATAAATAAGAGTACCAGTGAAGAATTCAGACACGAATTAACATGCGTTTAAGCTTGCCGAAACTCTGTCAAATTCTCTACTCGTACTCAAAACACTTTACATTCAAGTTAATCGTTTGTAAGCTTTGTAGAAGCTGTCTGAAGTCGTTTGCTTTTAAGCATAGACATTTGTAAGAGAGTTTTACTCTCAAGAAAGTGAGTGAGTTAGTGAGAAGTTAGTGGAGAGCCCCACAAGTCCAGTTGGATTGTGGAGAGTGGAGTAGGACCTTTTGTCCGAACCACTATAAATTTTGATGGCTTGTGTTCTTTACCTTTCTGTTCTTAACTGTGCACAAATCACTCAAAAGGGTTTTCATCAAAAATGTTTCCGCACCCAATACACAGCGCACGATTTTCAAAACTAGACGACCTTTAAGTTGTCTGCTGTTTTTAAAATAAGCTTAAACTAGAAAAAGGTTTTGAAACCTATCAAGTCTATTCAACCCCCCCTTCTAGACTTGACTTAGTGTTTCTTTCTCTAAAACCTGTCTTTGGGACCAACACATATCGATTATCAATACTTTTCTCCCAAACCAAACTGCGATTAATGCAATTCAGTCCTGTCTAGTAAGTGATTTCTATTAAATTTTTTTACTCTTCCCATTCTCAAATCTCAACAGATATTTGATTCATTATTTTGTAGATTATGGATCCTTCATTGAGGTAATAGAGATAACATAAATAAAAATAATAATAATATTTATAAATAAAACCACTCTGTAGATAAAAGAGATGATCTATATTTGTCATTTTTCACTCATTAAATATTCTTGCAAATGCATCGATTCCTCCACACAATAAACTCAATATTTGTCTACTGCTCCCTATGTGCTCTTGTATCACATCATGCCCTCTTCATTCGGTCTCAAGGGAGCTGACTGGAGCACAACTATTGAGAATATCATCCCAAGAAAGAATTATGTATCAAAGTCACCGCCACCTCACAAGTTGGGCTTACTAGTATCGATTTATTTTATTTTGATAAACTAGCCTTTTCCCCTATTTTAATAAATCATTTTTAAAAAAATCTTTATTTTAATGAATTTGTTGTCGTAGGGCCTGATGTACCCAGTTAAGTTTCCCATCTGATCCAGCACAGCTTTGAAAATGATGTTGCAAAAAATCCATTGTGAACCCATATACTATCGACTCTCATCCTCAGGATCATTGTTGCTATCACAAATGTGTCATTCTTGGGGCAAAGCACGCCCTCACAATCCTCATTAGAGTATGAGGTCACAATGTTCTTGGTGATAGTTGGCTCAGTGAGATTGATTAAGTTCACTTCACTAAGGGCCTTGAGTTCTTGCCTTCTTTTTCTTATTGGAAGTCTTCAGGATCAGTGTCAAGCCCCCCCAGTGCACCTTCTGGCCTGATCATATTGATTTTTCCCTCCTGACGGAGCGGGGGTATTTTCTCCATCAGAGCATCATCGTCATAGTCATCTTCCAACTGAGTGAGTTGGCATTCTGTCTCTCCTGACGATTCACTTTCTCCTGATGGGCCTCCCTAGGGAACGGTTTCTTGAAGAACTTGTCTCATTTTCCTTCTTCGAATAACTTCTACAATTGCTTTAGGAGATCATGGCATTTGCTAGTGTTGTGGCCAGGGGTTTTGTGGTAGGTGCAGAAATGTTTGTTGTTCGGACATTGAGGCAACTAGCGTAATGGCTTGGGGCTCTAGTAGGGCCTTCCATTTGATCACATTAAAGATATATGTGGGAGTCTGATTCAGTTTTTGAATCAGGTTGACCTATGCCTCATTGTCGAATCTCTTAAACTTGCCTGCAAATTTTGCTGCCCTAGCACCACTCTTGTTCTTGTGGGAGAGATTCTTGAGTTTACCTGAACTTTCCTTGGGTTCACCGAGTCTTTGAGCCAGTAACTTTTGGCGGTTAATGAGTTCATCTGCGCGCCTTCTGCATTCAGTGTAGGTAGCTGGGAGGTCTTTAGTCAGACTACGAAATATGGGCAAGTCCCTCCTTGATCCCCCGGGATCGAGTGGAGGGCTAGTTCATCACTGATAGGCTCATTTCCCAGGATGATCTCATTGATTCCGTCGATGTATTGTTCATCAGTTTCATTGGCCAGTTAGTCACTCTCATCAGGCAGTGGCGATTTTCAGGCTTGTTGATTTTGGCTGTAAAGTAGGGCACAATTTATTTCCAAGTTCGGAGAAACTGTGGATCGATCATAACGACAGGTTTACGTACCACTTGTGAGTCAATTCTCCCAAAGTCAAGGGAATAGCCTGTATTTGGTGGCGTCAGAGGCCCCCTATCCTGACATGTATATCCTGTATTTTGAGAAGTGAGCTTCAGGGTTTATTTTTCCATCATAGAGGGGTGCTGATCATCTTAGGTTGGACTGGGGAGGCCTTATGCTCTATGGACACGAGTTTTTTGTCCCTAGTAAGGAGCTTTAGGTAGCCTTTCTTGGCGTCCATCTTGCCCTCAACCTCATTGAGTCTCTTTTGCAGGGCTAGGAACAGTGAGTTGGGGCCATTGGGTGCAGCTGAGTGCTCCATCACGTGAGTTATGGGATCATCGAGCGCATATTTGGGGGTATACCTTGGACCCAATCGTTCATGAGCCGATATGCAAGGCTGGTCCCGTCTGAGCAGGTTGCTCTGGGTAAAGCTCAAACCTCGTCTGACCGAGTTACCAGGTTGTAGTTCAGGTGAGGAGGTCCTCATGGTGGGGTACTTTGAGGATCTTATCAGTGAGATAGGCATAGAGAATTGCCCGTCCCCTCCAGCTCTTCTGACCATAAGGTTGATCTCCTGTGGTTTGAGCCAAGATAATGGAAGATAGAGCAACTCTGATCGTCTTTAGATTGTAAGCGATTGGTTGTTATCCCTGGCAGTGAATTAGTTGTTGGTGGAGGTCATATCTCCTTGGTGGAGGAGATGTAGACGGTCCACCATGCATTAACTCTTGTTTTTTCCTCTTGAGTTGGTAGATAAAGACGTCCACTTGCTCCGTTGACTTGAAGTCTTGCAATGGGATGAGTGCCAACTTTCGAGCGCAGTGCCTAGGGGTATTCTGGGGATGTTCCACCGCCAAAACCGCCTCAGGAGTGTTAAAATTCTCCTGGGCCACCTCCACGTCTGCCCTTGCCTCCGGTACTTGGGCAGGAGGTGGCACACGGGGTGCATCTTCATGTGGAGGCCCGAATGTCTTCGATTTCAATTGTTTGGTGGGTATTTTCTGTTCTTTTCCCACAGACGGAGCCAATTGTTTGTTCCAAGAATTTATTGTTGACCTTAAGGAACAATAATGTATGGACAATAATTAAATAAGTCAAAGATTTTTCTAGCCTCGTGTTCGGGCTAGGAATTTAATGTGCTACATCTTGTAAACACAAGGAAATGACGATGATTATCGGCCCTTATTTCTGTCAAGAATGGACCTATTTATAATGGCTAGAACTAAATCCTAATGTACACGTTTGCATGTCATGTTTTTCTTCTTGCCCACGTTAGGTCAGGGCCTAAAGATCGTGGGTGTCAAGGTAACTTCTCATGTTTAACTTCTTTCATGAAATAATAATGAGACATTGTCTTGTTTTTTTAAGGAAACCAAATCACAATGAAGATGTGAAACTTGTACTAGATCTTATTTCCTTAGCTTGATTCTTACTCGTCCAGGTAAGAACTCTCACACCTTCGGGAGATCGACCTATCTTTCAGCCTCTTGGCAATTTTGGTCCTGAGCCTGAGGTAAACTGAGAATCAGCGCTCTTTCCTTCACGACCGTATGCTGGTCTTAACATGAACTCGCCTGACTCTCGATTATCCCGAAGCCAGTTCAGTTATGGTCTGAGCTCTATGGACTTAAGCCTAATGGAGCTTTCTTGGATTAGGGCTGGGCCCAAAACTCTCAGGAATATTTGTACCACAACACAGTATAAATCTCAGTAAACTGTAATTATGCATAATGTGATTCTTTTAAAATTTTCCCCATGCGCTCTCTTTTCAAATCAAATGATTCATTTCTATAAGCTTTATCTAAATTTCTAAGGCATTTTGAGCCCTTGACTTACTACCTTATCGTCTTAAACTACCTTATCGTCTTCTGCTATTGAATTTAATAAAAAGTTTAACTATAAGTTAATATCACTCAAAAACATTAGTAAACTATCTTAGAAATAATATTTCCCTTTAATTTATATCGACATTCATTAATTTAATTTCTTTCAGTTTAGTAATTTGACAAAAAGATACATACATCTATAGGTGTGGTTGTTTAATATGACGCATGAAAAACTATTATCTGCTTCTTTATGAGATTTAGTCTACTTACTCATGGTCGCAAATAATTAATGAACAAGTAAACACAATTAGAACTGAAGAAGTCAACATACACTGAGTGAATGAGGAGTGACATTTTTTCAGTAAAAAGGCTACTACTTTTGTGATTGAATAATCATAATCTATTAGTTATCCTCAAATCGGGGTTTAATGGAAGCATCTGGTTTTGTGATCATTTGATTTTGTGATATTGTGTCTAGGGGACAAGCCACTGAGGGAGGTTGCTAAATAGAAAACTGTCAGAGATGCGTGGACTAAGTTGAAGCAGCTTTATCAAACCAAATATGTTACCAACAAGTTATATGTTAAGCAGAAGTTGCATGCTTTCAAGATGGCTGAAGATAAGAATCTCAGTGACTAGTTAGATGCATTTAATAAACTAGCAGATGAATTGGAAGATCTTGAGGTAAAAGTTGAAGATGATGGTAGATCCTTGATGCTGTTAAACTCATTACCTAAGTCATTGGAAAATTTTAAGGATGCATTGTTGTTTGGAAGGCAAGATCAGGTAAAATATGATGATATTCAGACTGCCATGAATACCAAATTTTTGCAACTTCAAGGTGATAAGAAGTTACAAACTTATTTTAGTTAATATTCTATCACTTGGGGTAATTTTGTGAAGCAAACGGCGAGCTAATTGGCATGCTACTTAGAATACTTTGACCTAATGTTCTAGGCGAGCTAATTACCTCCCTAACAAGAGCATCAACTAGATTCAACAATGTCTAACTACTGAAACGTGGACAAAGTTGCTCAAAAAATTAGAATTCATCAGGAAATAGGGAATTTTTCATTCATTCGTAATGGAAAGTTAAAAATCCTATTTTCTATTACATTCAGTGATACACTCAACCCGCAGGAAACCTACATCTATGAAGTTGAAAAGCTAGTCATTAGTTCACCTGCCGGAAGGCCATCGAGCTCGATCTGCATCAATAATCTTCAACTTCATCCTCAACCATCGGTAGACTGATTAGTTAAAGTTGGGGATCTTCTCGACCTTGAGGCCATCTTTGAATGCCCAATTCTTTATAACTTTTCTTCAGGTTAGGGGTGTAAATGAGTCGAGCCAAGCCGAGTAGTGCTGAACTCGAAACTCGACTCGAAAGTAATACTCGAAGCTTGAAACTCGACTCAAACTTGATCGAGCTTGATTTTTTTAGCTCGAGCTCGACTCGGTTAAGAACTTGCCAAACTCGAGCTCGGCTCGACTCAACTCGATAATTTTATTATTTTAATAAAATGAAATATTAAATATATTTTAGCTCTTTTTTTTTCTAAAATTAAAGTTCGACTCGACTCGAGCTCGATAACTTTATTTATATATTAAAAATAATAAAAAAATATTAAATATTGTGCAAGCTCAATTAGGCTTGCGAGCCTCTCGAGCCGAGTATTTATAAACTCGAACTCGAACTCGAACTCGACAGCTACTCGAGTAGCTCGAGCTCGAGCTCGACTCGATTTGGTTTGAGTCGATTTCGATCTTTTTACGAGTTGAGCACGAGTAGATTGCGAGCCAGCTTGACTCATTTACACCCCTACTTCAGGTGGAGAAGCTCACTTCGAAAGCCAAGGAAAGGGAGAGGGATAAGGGAGGTTGGGCAGAGAAGTTGGACAATGATGATGAGGGCCAGCTACCCGAAAATACCTCTTTGATGAAACCCTACCACAGGTTTCATCACAACTTGGTGAAAAATGAAGAAATAACTATCGACAATGATACTTTAACCTCATCACCAAGTTCTACCCCATTGGAAGAGGATGGACGAGCTTACAAATCTTGATGCCATCATATCCCGACACCATCCACCATCCCAAAAGGGTAATTTCATTATGCTCTCATATTTTTTAGAAACTTCAGCGAGGGTAAGACCCATTTAGGAGCATCATCATCGCTATCATCAGACTCACTTTCGAAAGACATACTTACTAAGGAAGTAAAAAAGATAGATTTCTAAAGGATGAAGTGAATTTTACGAATGGATGAGGCTCAATTTATATATCTGGCAAGGGACAAAGTTACAAAATTCGGAAGGACTAAATACAAAATTTCACTTCATGAATTCAATTCCCTGGCATAAAGGCAACTGCTGGTTTCGATTTCCAAGAAGACCCCTTGGAAATCGTCAATGTACTGCTTTGAAGTAACTTACCAAGAACCCCAATGATTTGGAGACACATGTAAAGCCTCTGAAACATCCGAAAGATTTTAGCACTGAAGGATCTTATCCATTGGAAAGACATCTATTGCCTTTGAATTCGGTCTTGATCGAGTCGAGCAACCAATCAAGTCAAACGCCCGACTAGAGGGGTAGATGGGTGACCAAATAAGTCTCAACTTCATTCAAACTAGTCAAACGCCCAACTAGAGGGGCAAATGTGCGACAAAATAAGTCTCAGCTTCACCACAACTCGAGGTAGTGAGTTCATGCAGATCATGCGTCCAGGCCCTGGGGATGTCAAACATTGCCCTACGAAGGAAGTTAGGCATATCCATCATGCTGACCACCAATCTCGAGGTCAAGAAATCCAGCAACATCTCTGGAAAACCCGGAGTCCTTTCCTGATATCAGGTGTGCAAAGCATGGAAAAATTTAATAACAAGAAAAAATCTACACATATACAAATACCCCAAACTTAGGGTGATGTGTAACTCTACAACTTTATACAGTTAATCCCGAGAATTCTCCTCGGTGGGTGGGGAACACTTTGTGTCTTGGGGGAAAGAGATCAGACTTCAATCCTTTTTCCTTTATCAATGGCCTCAGACTGAGAGGGAGAAGAGTTCACATCTATAACCTCACGATCGACATCGTCCTAGCAATGATGCTTCTACTTGGAAAGCGGGAGATGGGGACAACGAGCTGATCGAATTCACATAAAAATAGAGGATAACCTTTACTCCTCGCTACATTGGATCCCTCGATCCTCAGAACGCCCTCAGGAATCACTGACATGGCCACAAGAGGGACCGGACCATGGGCAGGAATATTGAGGATCTTTTTTTTTTCATTTTCTTTTGTCTCTCGGTCCAGGCTTACGGGCACCCAACTAAGCAAAGATTGCTTGCACCTCATCCACTGGCACTTGAGGACAGGTTCGGTTAGGCTAAAACTAAAAGTCGTCTGCAGAAGAGAGTTATCAATTAAAATACAACTTCTAGATAAATACAAGCAAAAAAAATTTCAGAATTCAAGGTAACTTACGAATGTCAATCCGGACATGATTTGGGGTGATAACTCCTCGAGATTACTCGAGCATCTCGATATTCTGATCTCTCTGGATGTTTTGAGTGGCAATGAGCATTTAAACCCCCATCTCGGCATTCTGATCTCTCTAGAGGTTAACATTCATATCCCTAATCAATCTATTAGTCTCCTTCGCTACAGTTTCCTCTGCACCATCATCTGAGGCTGTTAGATCCTCTCTAAGGCCCTGATCATATGGCCTCGATGAGGAGCCCTCTCAAGCAAGTCTATTTTTGAAGGGGTAAATATGATGGAGAATGGGTTGGTTGGTCGGAGAAGAGGTTCCGGCCTCAGAATCACCAAAAGATTCATCCCTACAAGCTATTACCGTTGAAGAGATTTAAAGTAAAGAAAAAATAAAGATAGAAGCTTACTCTGAAAAGCACTGAGAAGCAAAAAAAATCAGAAGTATGTGTAATAGTTTGAAGGCTCTATGAAATATGTTCTCAAATTTTACAATCTGAAAGAAGAAGATGAATAGAGCATAAGGCTCTACTTACACAGGAATTAGGGATGCAAACGGGTAGACACGGCCTTTGACATGACACCAGCAAACCAACGCGTTCCACTCTCAAATACATGCGCACCCTTTCAAACACATTCCCTCTTTTCAAAAATTGAAATTATTTCATATGACGACACGTAGAAAGTCCATCCAATGACCTAGTAAAATGCAAGACCTCACGTCACACGAGCACGGCCTGGGTTAGCACCTGTAATAGGGCATGATGTTCCACTTTACAGGCAATAACTGATTGTGGAGCTTACTCCACGTATGCCTCATCCACTCGATGGTCCCCTAAAGAATCTGTAAGCCCAGACTCACAGAAACTATAAGCTCTGAGGATCCTGACCCTAGTATTAATCCACATCCTTCCTCGAAGAACTCGAGCAACGAGCTGAGAGCAATTGTTGTGGCATGAATATGCCCAAGATGACGAACCGGCCCAAGACCTCTAAAGCCCAATAAGGGCCCAGTCCAAAGCTTGAATGACAAATATGGGCCCTTTATAATGTCACCAATGTAGATTGAGCATTCTCGGTGGTACCCGCTGATCAAGG
The DNA here is from genome assembly GCA_026898435.1 of Prunella vulgaris. Taxonomy (NCBI): domain Eukaryota; kingdom Viridiplantae; phylum Streptophyta; class Magnoliopsida; order Lamiales; family Lamiaceae; genus Prunella; species Prunella vulgaris. The sequence continues at coordinate 156,951 of JAPKLY010000174.1, forward strand.
ATGGGACTACCCGAACAACGAGTAGTTTAGCCCAACTGGCAACCAATCAAGTCGAGTAACTCCAAGTGATAACCACGAGGACTCAAGCAGCGAGCAACGGCAGCAATGGATCATGAGGAGGTCATGGATGGTTACAGTTACATACCAAATCCATTCTGAGACCAAGATATTCCCTCATGGGATACCCTTCCAATCGTCATCACCTCTTTGTCTTAAGGCAGCACTAGGAAGTGCCCACTATCTCCATGATCTCTCGGTCATAACCGCATGTGGACCACAAGCAATTGAGGAGCACGGGACATGTGTCCTCAGATTAAGTCATACCATATGTATAAAAAAAGACCCCCAAAGGCATAACAAAAAAAGCATGAACAATCTCTTGTAATCAACATATAGCATCTCTTTGCTAACTCAGTAATACAAGAACACGCACACATTCAACTTCTAGACATTGCAATAGAAGACTAGAAAAGTTGTTGTCCCTTTTATTGTTATTATCACCATTATTTCCAGTTCCTATTATCTTATCTGTTGATTGTTAGTTTATTAACAAATATATACATCTTTAAAATCTTTGCATGGGGTTAAATACTAAAAATATACAAACTTCAATACGGTGGTACAAACATAAGATATGGTGGTACGTTCATAATAAGGTGTGGTACAACGTGAATTAATTGTGGTACAAACTTAATAAAAAGTGGTATGATGTGAATTAAGTGTATTACAGGGTGAAATAATGGTGGGACAAAGTTAATAAAATGTGGTAAGATGTGAATTAATGGAAGTACGGATTGAAATAATTTGTTGGAAAGACATAATAAAATATGATATTATATAAATTAATTGTGGTACAGGGTGTATAAATGGTGTTACAAACTCAATTAAATAATTGTATAAGGTTATTATAAGTGGTTACCACAAAAATAAAATCTCAAATATCATCAGTGTCTAGAAAGAATATTGGAGGATGAGCCTTTTACCAGACAGCGGTGAGAACTGTTTGCCAAAATTGTGTCTCACGTAAGTGTACGTGGTCGTAGAAGACGTGGCAAGGTAACCAAGTTAAAATATCGAACACAGGGAAACGGTGCAATATCAAGCAAGTATTTAATGTCTACAAAGGCTAATAGCTAGTGAAAGCAAGAGAAGATCATGGTTTCTATCTACTTTAGCGAAGCAAAGTAAATCTAACTATCACCTCTAGGAAGTGAGCAAGTGTGGTGTGTGTGCATGGAAGTACTCCTACTATGGTTCATCTAGTGTCCTATACATCTTAGCATGCAAAAAGTCTCTTGGTGTCTTAATCAAGCCATGACTCTAACTAGTGTCTAGATCTCTCTAACAACACAAGCTAAATGGCTCTACTAGGTATCTAGATCTCTCTAACAACACCCAATACTCTTAATGAGAGGTCAAAGCTAATATGCAATTCTCATTGATCATACAAGTCATATATCAAACACTTGGTATGCATAAAGTTCTTATAAGAGATTCAATTAATAGCTCAATTCTCATATTATTGCTAATCCATATAGGCTCATACAATCCAATTAAACATCCCAAGCACATTTAAATCATCAATTAAGAGAACTATTCCATCAAGATTACTAATTCATGCATAGGATTAAAAAGAGACTAAATTCACCATAGTATTCATACAACCATGCATCAAGAGACTAGCTCATGGCTAATTGAAAATGGAAATCAACAATTAACAATCTAATCAACATTATTGAACATTAAAACAAAAGAATTAAAGAGAAACTTACCAAATTAATGAAGAAGAATGGAAATACAATCATCAAACCTTGAAAAGCTATCTTCTAATACGGAATGTAAAATACAAAATTGAACCGTAGAAATGTAGCTTGAATCGAGACAAGAATGCAGGAACAAACGGATCAAAAATCCAACGGACGGATCAAAAGTTATTGTAGAAAGAAGATTGAAATCTAACTAAGAACCCACTAAGTAACTACCTAATTCTCTCTCTAAACTAATCTAAGAAATTGGAATAATGAAGATGATGATTAAAAATCTGATCCTTGAGATATTTATAGTGCCCACAATGTTTAGTCCAAAGTACCCCTCATTAAATGCGCGAAAAGATGAAACTGCCCTTGAAAATCTGAATATTCAGCATGGCTGTTGACCAGAGGGGATAGCCTGTAGACCTTGGTCGACATTTTGCTCGATGGAGCCTTCGTCGCGTGAGCCAGAGGATCGGCGCTCGAGCAAGGGGGTTCGGGTGTCGAGCGAGAGGGTTAGGCTGTCGACCTGGGCTAGTCCGTGCTGGTCGATCCTCGACTTTTCATTTTCTTCATATCTTGAGTTCTAGAGCTCTGATTGACTCTATTCTTTTTCCGTTGTGACCCTCTCTTCGAACTCTTTGACATGGTATATCACATTTGCACTAATTGGCTTGACTCCAAAAATCCAGAATTTTATCGAACTTGCTCATTTCTTCACCGTTTTGCTCGTTTTCACCTATAAACACTAGCCAACAAGGGTTAAATGCACAAAGTATAGCATAATAGGGTCAAATATGAACATAAGTACATCAAAACCATACAGAAATGGATGCAAAAAGATGCAATTATGACCTTAATCAGACCCCCAAACTAGATTGTTGCTCGTCCTCGAGTAACGAAGTGATAAGATAGGGGAATAATTGTATCAATGAAGCATCAATCACAAAATCAAATGCCATGAGAGTATCAATCAATACCAAGTAAGTCTAAAAATATCACATCATCTAATCAATTATCACCTTCAAATCAATGAGCAAGTATCAAATTCATTAGTCTAAATCTTCATAAGGAAGTGTATCACTCTACTCTCAAGTGTTTGGGGTTTCGCTCAACATCATCACACAATAGTACATCTACCACCATAAGCTTGACTTAAGTCTCAAATTCTCCACCACTTGAGTGACAAATCATTCACACATCAATGAGGACTTTATAAGATTGTAGTGTTGGCTCTTTGGTAGGGAAGGAAGTATATGGATAAAGTGACTAAGTATGATTAGTAAAGCATAGAAGGAATCATGTAGGAGATCATTCACATCTTCATGCAATGTGCACACATTCTTCATGCACTTCCTAATCAACTCCTCAATAGCATGTAGCTTCCCCCTTTTTTTTTTTTGCAAAATTTTGATCATACTCACAACACTAGTCAACTTTACCATATTTTTGTAAAAAGTCAACCTTTTTCTCAAGCTTTGCTAGCACTTGCTTTTGCACATTCTTTTCGCAATCCATGCATGGAATTTCTTGAATATCTTTCAACTTAGACCACCAAATTCATCATCATCACACCAATCTTCCTTCCTTCTTTTCACTCTACTAATCATAAGGACAAGAGAGTTCTAAAAAGGAAGGAAAATGACTTAAAGTGTGGTTGGCCAAAGGAAAGGTCTAAAGGCTCAAAATGGTAAGCAATGGATCATATAATCAAAGGTAGGCTCAAATGGCAAAATGGCTCAATATATACATAGAAATGCCTCAAATCATATCATGCAAACTCTTCATCTAATGTAGTCTCAAATAAGACTCAAGCCAAGTTCTAGAGTAACATGGACATGTGTGGAACTCACATCAAAGAATATCATCCGTTCAAGATTGAAACGGCATAAAATGGCTCAAACCTCACGGGTTAACTTGATCTAGACTCATATCATAACAAGATTGCTCATCTCATCAAAGTGTCAAATATCATAGAATCAATAACACGAAAGACAAAACAAGAACTAAAAGATAAATCCACTACATTTTGCAGTCTCAACCTCATCCACACAACAATTAGACTATCTCATGCCACACTACTCAAAACTAGCAACAATATGGCTAAAATCAACAAGCAAAACAAGGCATCAACATAATCACAAGGTCTAAACATTATAGAAACACCAAAAATATACCTAAGCATAGCGTTGCAATGAGATTTACAAAACAACAACATCCCCCCCCCCAAAAAAAACTTTTTTTGGCAAATGTGAAGTTAAGATCATGCAATGCACAAATCAAAGCACAATACAACAAGAATCAATCAATAAACTCAAAATAGCAATCTAAAAATCAAGAAAACTAAACCTAGAAATGGAAGTAAATAAGAATAGATAAGTGTAAAGACATACCTTGAGTTGGGATTAAGAATATGAGAGTGACTTGTCACTTACATGAGAATTTCCTTCTTGGCCAAGTAGGAAGAGAAATTTCCTCATCACACCTTTCTAGAGCTCACAAATCACATCAATTATCATTGCAAATCAAAATTTGAAGAACGAACACACCCCCCCCCCCAAAACTTTTTTGGACCATAGGCTAAAAAGTTTGGCAAAGAGTGAAGTAAATAGGATTTTCAATGAATCAATGAACCAACTAAAGCATATATAAGTTCAAATAAACCAAGAAATCATCATATATAACAAGAGGCAACACCCCCAAACTAGGATAAATCACATGCACCAACCAAGGTAAGAGAACACACTACCTCATATGAAGCAAATCAAAACAATTAACACTATCTAAACTACAAAGCAATCCTAATAAGCAAGAAAACTTTTTAGGATGGGTTGCCTCCAATCTAGCGCTTGGATTTAACGTCCCCTAGCCGGACGACACCAATGTTAGCTAAATGGCCAAGGATATGTATCATTCCTCCCATCAAACTCTATCCTCAAAGCATCATGATCAAGGAAACATGTAGAATTTCTACCCCCAAACACCTACTTTCCTTTTCAATTTATACGTGTAAGCACATGCATTTTTCTCTTCATTTCTCCTCAACCATATCCACCCCCATTTCCTACTATCAAATATATTCAAGAGGATTCACAATTCTATCTTATAATCAATCAATTCAAGAGGCAAGATGAACTCACAATAAACAACATTATCAATTAAAGCACAAGTAGAAGAGTGTTTAGAAATGCTTATTTCTCCTTGAAGCTCATCTTCCACTCCATCTTGTTGTTCTTCTCCATTTATGCTCATGTCCCATAATGGACATTCATCCACCTCTTCTTGTTCTTCCTCATTTCCTTCTCTTGAATCATATCTTCATTTCTCCTCCAAATCTTGTTCTTTCACCTCCTTTTCCTCCTCTTCTTGATTCCTACCAATGCATACACAAAAAGTGTCATACTCTATATCATCATATAAAGGAATAATATCATAATCAATGTAATTGTAAAAAGGATTAGTAAAACTATTAAGATCGGAGGTATCTTGAACATGAGTAAATTTGATCTCTTCATAATCATCTTCATCTTCTTTGATCTCACTTAGGATTTCTCCATTACTACCATCAATATCATCAACAAGATGATCCGTATCAAAATCAAAGTGATCATAAAGATCATTGTACTCATCATGCTCATCCTCATCTTCGTCATCCTCTTCACTCTCATAAATTTCTTCTTTATCCTCTTCCTTTTCACACTCATCTCTTTGCTCTTCTAGTCCAACCTTCTCTTCTTCTTGATCCCTAACAAATTCAACTTGAGAAATGTTATAAGCAACATCATCAATAATAATAGTAATATCGTGCTCAAAGGAATCATGAAGAGGACTAGTAGAAATTAAATCTTGAATAGAAAGAGTTTTAATCTCCTCATGATGATCATCATCTTCATCTTCCACATTCCCTTCAACTTCATCATCTAAATTACCCCCATCTTCCTCCTCCAACTTTTCTTCACAAATCTCATGGGCTTGTTGGGTCAATTGCTCCAATTTGAGCTCTAAGCTCTTGATTTGATCTCCTTGAGATTTGAAAATTTCATCAAACTTCTCATTGGTCTCCTCAAACCGTATTTCGTCTTCCTTTCTCATCTCTTCCAATTGCTTGAGAATTTGATTTAGAGCCTCATCTAAATGGCTAAGAGGATTTTCTTCTTGATGGAAAGGTATAGGAGGAGGTAAAGTGTAAGAATAGGGTTCTTCACAAGAGGTGTAGGAACGTGTATCTTGATAAGTGTAGGAATCTTGATATGAGTAAGGATTAGGAGGATAAGGATCTTCTTGTGGAGGTGGTGGTTGATATGGATAAGGTTGATATGTATAGGAACTAGGAGGATATGTGTCTTGTGGAGAATACGAGTAATGGTTGTATTCGCCCATCTCAATCGAGTTCACTCCTACAAAAACTTACAAGTATCAACACTCACCAAGAATGATTAACAACATATAAAGAAATAAAGAAAAATAAAGTAAACATCAATACAAGCCTAACACAGTGATCGTTTCCCTGGCAACGGCGCTAAAAACTTGTTTGCCAAAATTGTGTCTCACGCAAGTGTATGTGGTCATAGTAGACGTGGCAAGGAAACCAAGTTAAAATATCGAACATAGGGAAACGATGCGATATCAAGCAAGTATTGAATGTCTACAAAGGCTAATAGCTAGTGAAAGCAAGAAAAGATCATGGTTTCTATCTACTTTAGCAAAGCAAAGTAAATCTAACTATCACCTCTAGGAAGTGAGCAAGTGTGGTGTGTGTGCATGGAAGTACTCCTACTATGGTTCATCTAGTGTCCTATCCATCTTAGCATGCAAAAGGTTTCTTGGTGTCTTAATCAAGTCATGACTCTAACTAGTGTCTAGATCTCTCTAATAACATAAGCTAAATGGCTCTATTAGGTATCTAGATCTCTCTAACAACACCCAATACTCTTAATGAGAGGTCAAAGCTAATATGCAATTCTCATTGATCATACAAGTCATATATCAAACACTTGGTATGCATAAAGTTCTTATAAGAGATTCAATGAATAGCTCAATTCTCATATTATTTCTAATCCATATAGGCTCATACAATCCAATTAAACATCCCAAGCATTCATTTAAATCATCAATTAAGAGAACTATTCCATCAAGATTACTAATTCATGCATAGGATTAACAAGAGACTAAATTCACCATAGTATTCATACAACCATGCATCAAGAGACTAGCTCATGGCTAATTGAAAATGGAAATCAACAATTAACAATCTAATCAACATTATTGAACATTAAAACAAAAGAATTAAAGAGAAACTTACCAAATTAATGAAGAAGAATGGAAATACAATCATCAAACCTTGAAAAGCTATCTTCTAATCCGGAATGCAAAATACAAAATTGAACCGTAGAAATGTAGCTTGAATCGAGACAAGAATGCAGGAACAAACGGATCAAAAATCCAACGGACGGATCAAAAGTTATGGTAGAAAGAAGATTGAAATCTAACTAAGAACCCACTAAGGGGGGTGTATTGGATTAGGATTTTAAAAGACTTTTTTAGCTGAAAAAAATCCTGCAGATTTTAAAGATTTTGTAGGATTTTGGTGACTTTTAAGATTTTGCAGGATTTTGTAAGACTTTTAAAATAAGGATTTTAATGGATTCTATAGGACTTTGTAGACTTTGCAGAATTTCATGGATTTGTGACATACAATAAAAATTCAAAATTTTTCATACCTTCAAATTAAAAAAAAAAAAAAAGAAAAAGTTAAAGACAAAAAAATCATAATATCATGTCCTTTTAAATAGCATTACTCCACATATTCATAGTTATACTAGTCCTCCAAACATTAGCGTCATGTCGTTCTTGCTCTTGAGTTTGAATGATAGGCTCAAAATCACGGTCTTCATTAACTGGTAATGTTGAAGATGAAGGTTCGTCCACCGATTCAATTGGAAATTCATCAGAATGACATTCTTTGCAAATAAAGTTATGTAGAGCTGCACATGCTAATATTATCAATATAAAAAAGTATCGAAATTGAATAATCAAAGCAACCAAAGTAAAATATAACAAAACTCAAATACCGTAAAAAAATATTATCAATATAAAAATATTACCTAATGACATATGTAATATATAATATTAGTATTATAATAATACTATATAAAAATAAAAATTTATCTTGTATATAAGTTAGGATGAACAATATCGTTTTTTAATACTATTTAATGATTAATTATTAATTATTTTTATTTATTCTAGTATATATGTATATATAATATTATATTACTCTTCGTCACTGTAATTATTTTATCGTTGATGTTATAAATGTAGAGATGAAATTATAAGGTTAAAACTATTTTAGGTCTTAAAAATAAATAATTATATATAAATCAATTTGGGGATAAATAAAGTCATTAATTAAAAAAGTCCACCGAAATCCTAGAGGTTTTGATGGGATTGTTGGTATTTATAAAATACACTAAAGAATCCACCAAAATCCATCAAACCCAACAATCCTTTATAATCCTTATATTTTTGAATACCAGTGGATTGTTTTTAACTCTTTTAAAATCCTGATTGAATACCAGTGGATTGTTTTTAAGTCTTTTAAATCCTGATTGAATACCAATGGATTATTTTTAAATCCTTTAAAATCCTGATTGAATACCAACAGACTTTTTTATAAGAAAAAAGTCCTTTAAAATCCCACGAAATCTTAAACGAATACACCCCCCTAAGTAACTACCTAATTTTCTCTCTAAACTAATCTAAGAAATTGGAATAATGAAGAAGATGATTAAAAATTTGATCCTTGAGGTATTTATAGTGCCCACAATTTTAGTCCAAAGTACCCCTCATTAAATGCGCGAAAAGACGAAACTGTCCCTGAAAATCCGAAAATCCAGCATGACTGTCGACCAGAGGGGATAGCCTGTCGACCTTGGTCAACATTTTACTCGACGGAGCCTTCGTCGCTCGAGCAAGGGGGTTCGGGTGTCGAGCGAGAGGGTTAGGCTGTCGACCTGGTCTAGTCCGTGCTGGTCGATTCTCGACTTCTCGTTTTCTTCATATCTTGAGTTCTAGAGCTCCGATTGACTCGATTCTTTTTCCGTTGCGGCCCTCTCTTCGAAATCTTCGACATGGTATGTCTGTATAAAAATCATGAATAGAATAAAAATAAAAATAAAAATCTGGTATAAAAGAAAATAAAAAAATAAAAATATATGAATGGCATTTAAAGCAGAGCAGATATATAGCGATTTTTGGCCTAGTCATGAGAGGAACGTGTCCTCCTTTTGGCGGTTTACAGTTCAGTCCCTTCGTAACTTTCAAATTCAGTCTTCTGAAAGTATTTCCTCCTTAGTTTCCATCGTAATCGACGAGGAGCATCATTGCTTTTTGCCATTTTTTCAATTTCTTTTCTGTAATTGCCTTCTTAATTCCATTTCTGCACATTTTTATTTCCTCCCTTGTGCAGAGAGGGAGAGTTGGTTCTTGGGGTGAAAGAATAATGGGATTCTTCAGCAGTTTATTGGGATTTCTTGGTTTTGGAATTGGGTTCCCGCTTGGTCTTTTAATTGGGTTTTACGTATTCATTTACTCTGAATCGGAAGATGTTGAGGTAATTACTGCAATTCTACTGTTTCATTCACGAATGGGAAATTTTGACTGGTTTTTCCATATCTGTTTCTTGCTTTTTATGTTTTGTGTATATGATATGTGAATACTTTTGTTTGAATATCTGCGTGTGTGGGTGTGTCATGTGTGTGTGTTGTGAGAATTTCATGTTTTCAGTTATATGTAGACAGGATCACGTGATATTTGAAACCTTATATTACTTTAATTTCTGTGAAGAATCATTCAGTTGCATCTTCTGATGAGTTTAATATTGATCTGCTCTCGTGTTTCAAAATTATACGGTGAAAGAAATCATTGATGCCATCAATCGAGAACTTGATGTATAATTTTCAGAAATTGATCATGGATTTTATGTTTTGATGTTGGGGAAGGATTTGTTTACAGAAAGAAAGATGATCAAATGACGAATTAATCCAGTCTTTATGTTTTATCAGAATTTTATCCCTACTTTAGAGATAGGGAGGTTAGAGGTCTGCTGAACAAGCCTATTTAGGAGCTATGTAGGTGTTATTTTTTTCCACAAAGTTTTATGATGCAATGAGTACGAATAAGAAATAGTTTTGTAGTTTGATTTGTTTTAATTAAATGATATGCGGAATTACATGCCTGAGATTGCGAGATATCAAAACGATCAATGGATAGTCAACTCATGTTCTTGATTTAACTTAAAAATATATTTATGACGATTTTCGGTTAAGGGTTGATAAATGGCTCTAAGTTTGGTTTCTTCAATTAGATAATTTTTTTCTTGTGTTACATGTTTCATTAAGATGAGAAGCCATACTCTGAATTCTTCATTGTAAAAATTGGCTCTAGGATCCAGTGGTTAAGCCACTTTGTGAGCTAGATGCAGTTGCATTAGAAGATCTTATGCCTGAGATTCCTCTGTGGGTGAAGAGTCCTGATTATGATAGAGTGAGTTTAATTATTGTCTTCTACTTCTTTGCCAATTTAGTTATAATTTATATCCAATTATAGAACATGATGTGGAGAATAATTTGTGCAGGTAGATTGGTTAAACAAATTTATATCAGATATGTGGCCTTTCTTGGATAGGGTATTATTTTTATAACTCTAACACTTCTAATGCTTATTAACCAATTAGACGTAGTCACGTAGTTTATTAACCAACAATTACAGGCAATATGCAGCATAATAAGAAGCACTGCAGAACCGATATTTGCAGAGTACATTGGGAAATTTCAGATAGAATCTATAGAGTTTAAGAATCTAAGCCTTGGAAATCTTCCACCAACTATTCATGGTGAGTTTCTTCGCGTCCCATTCTTCATTTTTTGACAATGCATCTCTAGTGTATCTTTTGGAACCATGTGAGAAATCCATGATTCAAGTCATGTATACAGATTCGTTTTCAAAATATATTAACTTGAATGCCTTGATTCGTGTTGATAGGTCTTAAAGTCTGTGAAACCAACGAGAGGGAGCTAGTTATGGAACCGGCTATCAGATGGGCAGGGAATCCAAATATAATTGTTGAAGCAACTATTGCGTCTATAAAAGTGACAATTCAGGTTAGTCAAGCTCCCCGGTTAAGTCATTTCATGAGTTCCTTTGGAAGGAATATAAAATGTTTGGAAAATTGATGTTGTTAACAGTTGGTCGATTTGCAAGTTTCTGCTGCACCTCGGGTAACTTTTAAGCCACTTGTCCCTGTAATTCCATGTTTTGCCAACATAGTGGTATCATTGATGGAGAAGGTAACTAACCCAATGTTTATGTTGAGTTTACTAATTCTTTCGATTCCATTTTATCTCTCAATCAGTTTTTCCCTATGTATACAGCCATACATAGACTTTGGTGTAAAAGTGTTGGGTGGGGACATAATGTCCATTCCTGGCATTTATCGATATGTTCAGGTACCACATTCTGTTTACGTTCTTCCTCTTTCAAATTCCTTTCCAGTTTTTGTACTAAAAATAACACTCTCTTGTTCGATCTTAACAGAAAATGATTAAAAAGGAAGTTGCTAGTCTTTACCTTTGGCCCAAGTCTCTAGAAATACCAGTTCTTGATGCTTCAACGTGAGTTGTACGTGTACTTGGCATATGAAGTATTCTCATGATATCTGAAATTCTCTGTTTTTTTCAGTGTGGCAGTAAAGAAGCCCGTTGGAATTCTGCACGTGAAAGTTGTACGAGCAACAAAGCTTCTGAAAAAGGATTTCCTAGGCTTGTCTGATCCTTATGTTAAGCTCAGCCTTAGCGGAGATAACCTCCCAGCCAAGAAAACTACTGTTAAGAAAAAGACATTGAATCCTGAATGGAACGAGGAGTTCAAGATGTCGGTCAAGGAGCCGCAATCTCAAATTCTTCATATAAACGTCTTTGATTGGGACAAGGTAATAATTACGCCAAACAATGTTGTAACCATTTTCTTGATACATACGAAGGAAGATATTACATTTTGGTGTTGTGTAATGAACTAACAGGTAGGTTCACATGATGGATTGGGGACTCAAGTTGTTCCTCTAAAAATGCTTATTCCAAACGAGCCAAAAGAATTAACACTCGACTTGTTAAAAGATACAAGTGTCACCGATCATGACAAGAAACAAAGAGGACAGCTCTTTCTAGAGCTTAAATATGCCCCATTTAGAGAGGACAATGACAGTTTTAGTGGACTTTTGGACAGCTTCAGTAGGAAGGACAGCATAATGGACAGGGCACCGAGCAATATAAGTACAATGGGAGCAGGCCTGCTTCTTGTGACCGTCCAAGGGGCGCAGGATGTAGAAGGATCGCGTCATAATAATCCTTATGTTGTACTGATCTTTAGAGGTGAAACAAAGAAATCAAAGGTATGCCTTTTTTGGCTTAGTTGCAGATTAAATCACGGCATTTGCTTCAGTTGCGGTCAAAACCAAATTTTTGGATAACTGCAGATCAATGCACCACCTTAAGTATCAGTTTCCTCCATGTCCACCTGGCAGTTTGAAGGTTGCCCTAGAGAGATAATGCAATAGGTACTTAAGGTGGTGTACTGATTTACAATTATCCAAAAGGTTGGTTTTGATTGCAATTGAAACAAAGGTTGTCACTTAATATGTAATTATCCTTTACTTTTTTCCCTTACCAACTATATTAGGAGTTGTGCTCGGTATTTTAGGGAATGTTCTTTTTGGATTTTAAGTGATTTTTAAATTTTGGTTTTTGAAAACTAGTAGTTTTTAAAATTTAGAGTATTCTAAAATCTATGTTCTTTTGGAGTTTTTAAGTAGGATAAGTTTTAACTTTATAATGTAAGAGAAAATTAAAGTAGAATGGATATTGGGTGGACTACAAAATATAATAATTGTTAATTGATAGGTTTTATATGTTATTTATAGGGGTAGAGTTAGGATTTTAAAAACTGATTTTTAAAACTCAAACTAGAATGAGTTTTAGATTTCAAATTTTAAATCCTGATTTTTAAAACCAAAAAAGAACATCTCTTTAGTCTCTTTAACTAAAAAAGGTTGGTGTTTTAGATGGTAAGAAAAAGCCGGAACCCTCTATGGAATGAAGAGTTCCAATTCATGTTAGAAGAACCTCCGTTGCAAGAGAAGATTCATATCAAGGTTATGAGTAAACGGACAAGCATCAGTTTCCATTCGAAGGTATGATGATGTTGCACGTCTGTTCGTCTACTTTTTTGTTAACAACTCATAGTCAAGGTAGTTCATCTAACCACCACACTTTTTGATTCTTGTTCAATGTAGGAATCTTTAGGACATGTTGATATCAACCTTGCTGATGTAGTACACAATGGTCGTATTAATCAGAAATACCATTTGATTGATTCGAAGAATGGAGTTATACACGTCGAATTGCGATGGAAAACGGTATGACAAAAGCATGTAAAGATGATACTGGTAATAAATCAGTTGAACTCCGTGAAAGTGCAAGCATGATGGAGAAGTCATGCATGAAGCAAGTATATGAGGTATATATACTTTTTTGGAGGGTAAAGTAGGCATTTAAATTGTGGCAATATTTAGCAGCAGAGTGTTGTCTTGTACACATGTAAGTTTCAACTGTTGGCATTTGGTTCAATTATTAGGGACCTATTTAACTTATTTTGTTGAATTATGAAATAATATGGATCCTAGTACACCTATTTAATTTAAAAATCAGTTCGAAAAGAGTAATTGATACTCCCTCCATACCATAGGAATTTGCACACTTTTTTTATTTGGGCGTCACACACAAATTTGCACACTACTATAAAAAGAAACATTGATTTACGTGCATACTCACAATATTATATATATATTTATCCCTATACCACTACTTTATATATAAAATACATTTTTCTTAAAAATGTGTCACCCCGTAGGGTGCAAATTCCTACGAGACGGAGGCGAGTATTATGTTATGAGCATATTGGGCTTTCGAGTTGGGCCTTTTTTTTATTTTAATTCTTATACTAAATGCTAACTTGTTATTGGGCTTTAGTTATATTGCAGCGTATTAGTTGTGATCTTGTTCGGTTTTAGAACAATTAGAAGGGTTTTGTATACCTGGTGGCAAAAAAACATTCAGCCATCTCCCTTCTTTCGTCTCTCTTAATCTCTAACTTCCTTTCCTTCTCAATCTCTTTCTTTCTCTTAAATTACCTTCTCCATCAATTAGTTGTCAAAAGCTTATTTACACGAAAATATGAATTATGTTTGTAGTGTTGATCGATTCACTACATATTATTACATAGGAAAAGTAAATACATCTTGTTCAGCTTTTATGCTTGTACGGTGTTTTTCAATTCTATCTGGTGTACCCATCCAATAGTAGAGGTTATTTAAAAAGTGTGAATTGTTTAAATTAAAAGGTTTACACTCATCAAATTTTTAGTGTAAATTTTTCAATATAATCAGTCCACACTTTCTAATGTTAATTTGTTATAGCACGATTATTCTTGGGCCCAGGTTATTGACACTAGCCACTTTAAGAAATACACCACCCTTTAAATGTTCGGCATTTTTTTTCGAAAATTTTACCAATTTTCGGCAAAAATTTTCGAACTTTTTGTTCATTTTTGTGTTGTGTTCGGAAAATTTTTTCAAAAAAATGAAAAACTTTTGAAAAAAAATGATGAATAAAGGATAGTATATTTATATGGGTAGTGTATTTCCAAAAAAGGCTCGTGCTGATAACCTTGGCCTTATTCTTGGACATAAGGCCCAAGAGGCCCAGGACATCAGCCCACTGAATCCTACTATCCACTTGAATGATCATGGGACAAGGCCCAGACCTAGAAACTCCAAGAGAATGTAGTGCCAAGACACCAACGTAGACAAGGTTTAGAACTCTAGGATCAATCCACATCGGACATTCAGGACTTCGTCCACCTAACAAAGATCAAGCTAAGGTCTAAGGAAGATTACATCGTTGGACCTCGGCGAGTTACAAGGAGCAGCATCTTGACCTTAGACCTCGGCGAGCAAGATAATATGCACTGTCTAGTTATTGAATAAGACTGAAGATCATTATAGCAATCTGAGAATATCTTCTATAGAGTCACATTGGCAAACCACTCTATAACTTATTTATCTTAACTATAAAAGGTCAAGTAAGGATGTTTTAATTGTCTCATACCATTAGGGCAAATCCTTTCTATATTCAGATTCGATACCCCGTCCAAATTCATGCATTAAATGTATAGATTCAGACAAGATAATAGGGCAGCACAAGAAACAAACTTGTAACTACAAATAAAGCTCTTCAGGCTCATAATAAAGGATCTACAATCTTTAAGTCCAAATCTACAATAGATTTGACAATTTTTAGTGTTCTTATTGTTTTTATTAAGCATTCTTAGCATTTATTGGCATTCCAAGCATTAGACTCTCAATTAATTCATATTTATTAGTTGTTATATATCTTGCAGCCACACCTAATATATATCTCCATAAATATTGGATCTACTAACAACAAATGCAACCTCAACTATTGAGGGGGTGTTTTTGTACACCAAATGCATTTGAAACATTTGCAATAAAGAAATATATTAGGACAAAATTTAGAGCGAAAATAATTCATCATTTTAAAAAGTATTAGTTATTTTATTGAAGGGTATTAATTGTTTTTGTTAAAGGATATTAGTTCTGAAGGGTACAGGGTGTTTTAACTAAAAATGTATGAGTTGAAGAGAGTGGATGTATTAGTTGTTTATCACTAAAAGTATGAGTTTTCTACTAAAAATATTACAAAGTGATTTATGTATGAATAAATTTCACATTATATATACTCAAAAATTAGTAGATAAAAATAAATTTAATTAGTTCTTGAGGGTACAATGTTTTCCACTAAAAGATATATGAGTTGAAGAGTGTGGATGTATTAGTTGTTTATCACTAAAAAGTATGAGTTTTTCTACTAAAATATTACAAAGTGATTCATGTATGAATAAATTTCACATTATATATACTAAAAAATTAGGGGATAAAAATAAATTTAATTAGATCTATTTCACTATCTGTTCTCAGTAAAGATGAAAATGAAATGTTTAAAACACTCGGCAAAGAAAGGCTCATACTATGTTGGATTTGTGGTAAAATGGTAAATCGTAATTAGTAATTGCACCTTATTTTCATGATAATCTTATCATTATTTTAAGGATGTGGATACCTCCCCACCCCCACCCCCCCCCAATTTTTAAGTAGTTAACCACCTTTTTCACTTCACCACAAAAAACATTCAGTTTACCACCCTTAATTTTTCCAAACTAACCCCTCCTATTTTATTTGTATGTTCACCCCCGTGACATTTGTTAGAAAAAATTTTTTGAACAAAATTGAACAAACTATGTTTGTTTGTTTTTTCCGAACAAACTGTATTTGTTCCACCAACCAGGTCTGAACAAAATATACGAAAATATGGTTCATCGGGCGAAAATAAGCACTTTCTCCCATGGTGAACGGTGGTGTATTTCCGGCAACAAAAGTGGGTTTCTTCAATTTCAAGCATACATGGCTTCTTCGACTTTAATCAACGGAAAATGAGAACGGGAAAAGACGGTGATTAGCGTTGCTTCAACAACGAGTGTGAAGGCTTAAATATTGGACGACGAATTAGAGGCGTGCTCATGGTGGTGGTTACGAGCAGTGGCCGAATGTGGAGCGTTCGAATTCTGGCGAATTGAGGAACCCAAAATTTGTACAAGAAAAGGGAGATTGAAGTGATCTATTAAAAAATTGAGTAAATATAATTAATGGGCATTATTATCTTTTAAATTTTATTTTTAAAATGAGAAATGAAGGGGAGGGTGAACTACACAATTTGGGGAATATCCTATCCTTATTTTAAAATATTAAATATTTAATTAAATACATCAAAATAAAATAATTGAGGTTCGTTACGAATTAGGGCTTCGTGTGACCAAACAAGTTAAAAACAATGGGTTTAGAAAATGGGCTGGGCTTGATATCTTCTCTAGGAAATGAAATAAGGACACGGCGTTCCATTTTTAGTGACTTCACCTTCACACTTAATTTTTCCATTTCAAAATATATTTTGAAATATCAAAATACTATTTTGTTATATTTTTTTTAATTTACAAATGGATCTGTTCACCCTCAGGTTCTTCATATGAAAATTCTATTTATAATTTTTGGGGTTTTTTCTAGAAAATTAAAATGGGTGAATTGAAAATTTAGGATGGTGAAGTAAAAAAGTGGGTGAAGTAATTAAAAATGAGTGGGAGAATACCCGTGACCATGAAATAAATATACACAAAGGCCCATCAAGTTCGAATAACAAAATTAAAATATATGCCCCCAATTAATTCCTTATTACTATTTTTTTATTATTAAGATTGACCTAATTTATATCGAAAATATCACTTGTACATAAATTTATATGTTCACCATTAACTTGATAATGATACATAAGTAAAATTTAAACAATAATAAAATATCTTCTTATGTGTTATTATTACACGATGGACATATAAATTTGTATCCCTCATTCTCGACCCAACCTCCCCACTTGAGTTACAAGACAAAAAAAAAATGATTCCATCTACAATTACTATGTAAAAATTCATTCAATATTATAGTAATACATTTAGATGAGATATATGATATTTAATTAAAGTATTTAATGCTAGATATAAACATGATGATGTCACCTAATTGATTGGATTAGTTTGACTTATAAGGATGATGATGGCTGCACATGTGACATCATAATTAAGGTGGAAAACTACTCAAGAAAATGCTTGACTATCCATTATTCAGATGTGCATCATCAACACCACAATATCAATTATTATAGAAGAAAGTATCATAGAAAGGTGACAAAAAAAATGCTTCATACTTTTGCATCCCCTTTTGTTCATCATAATCATAATCTATATCCATCCACTATGATATAGATATAATATATTTACAATTTTCTTGATTAATTTACAAAAAGATTAAATAAAAATATATTCATGTAGTAATTTATAATGATGCTTGCTTCCACGCCACCTTCAACAAATAATGATGTTCACATGTCCTACATGCATAATTACATATTGTGCCGTTAAATGTTTACAATTAAATACGTTATTTCCTTAAAAATGATTTGAGAAGGTATTTGGTCCGACTTATAATTTCAATTAAAAGTGCTTATAAGTTATTTATTAGTTTATAAGTACTTTTAAGGTGGTTAGTAAAATAAAATAGTTAACAATTTAATAAATTAAAATGTCTCAATATATTTTCTTTACCACCTCTATTTAGGGGTGGCAAAATGGGCCAGGCCCGATGGGCCGACCCAGTTGGCCCGTCTTTCAGGCCAGGTCGGGCCTAAAAATAAGTGGCCCAAAATGAACCGGGCCGGGCTTGGCCCGAAAAAAATATTGGCCCGATTTTTTTTTTTTTTTAATTATGATGTTGCAATGTACCAAACCAAAAGGCTCAAAACAAAAAACTACTCAAACCCTAAATTCCTAATTATAATTTCTAACTTTTTTTTAGTTTAATTCTATTAATGTTTGATTTTTAACCAAAATGAATTGAGTTTCAATAAACTAATATTTATTAATTAGAATTTTCCAAAATGAGTTTAGTTCCCCTGTTTGTTTTCAGGTTCTAAACGTGTGTGTGTTTTCATTTTTCAAGTTCATTAATAATATATATAATTAGAATCTTATTGATTAGTTTCATTAATTATATATATATATATATATTTTTTGAGTGTGTGTTTCCTTATGTTTAAATTAATATTAAAAATATTTTGGGATTATAATTTAGTGTCTATCAAAATATCTTTATTATTTTTACATGTTAAAAATAATAAATATAAATAATATATTTTAAATTTAATTATTAAGTAATGGGTCATTTTGGCCCGGTGGCCCGCATAGGGCCAGGCTGGGCCGATAAAATGTAGGCCCGATTGATACCGGGCCGGGCCAGGCCCGACCCGTAAAATACCAGCAGCCCTGTGGGCCAGTGCTGGGTCGGCCCGGCCCGGCCCATTTGCCACCCCTACCTCTATTACACCCTCCCACCCGCCTTACCCACGCCTCTATCTCAATTAAAATAAAATTTAAACTAAATTAATTTTTTTTTAATTATGATGCTTGTATTAGTTACATCTTAACAATTTATAAGTTACTTAGAAGTAATATCTTATAAACTCTTTAAATAACTTATAAGATATTAGAGTTATTAAAATGTTTAAAATAAATTTAGTCAAGCACCCTCTAAATGTATTGGTTATGTATACACACAATTGTTGAGTGCTTGGTTTTATAATATACATAATGTTAATTAAAGTTATAGAGTGTGTTTGGACTTTAATTGGAATGACTCTATTATAACTTTGATTATTAAAAATAAAAATAAAATCTAATATAGTTCATGTATCTGAGAGCTCATAATTTTACCAAACACCCCCTAATAAATTATAAACAAGCTATAATTATATCTAGTTAAATATTCTCATGATAAGATAAAAAGTATGAGATAGTTTTATGTGCACCACTTACACCATGCAACTAGATATAAAAATGGAAAGTGTAAACAAATACTGTAATACTAGAATAAGTGTCATGTGCAGGAGGTGCAATGTTAATTTAAATGTATTTTTAAATAGTTTGGGTTATTTTAGGCTAACAATCAAATTTATTTATACTGAATAGTTATGATTGAATAAATTGTAAATATTCCGTATGAAACTAAAATTGCATGACGAAGATGATGGGATATAAAATGTTGGATCACTTGTTTTTTTATGAACTCGAGTTCACATAAACTCGTATCACTGTTATGTATAATCACTATATTGTTATTCATATATATATTATTATTATTATAAAAATATATTTAAATTTTTAATAATGATAGTCTATATACATAATAATAATAATAAATATATATAATTAATAATAATAACATATAAATGATAATAATAACAATGCTTATAGTTGAAACGTTATGTTTTTAAAAAATAGAAAGTGCAACATCTCGTGACATGCACAATTTACGTGGACACAAATTTGCCTAGGTTTGTGACCCTCTTTGCAAAATCCTATGAAATTGATGTTATCCAAGTGACGCTATTAGTCAAAGTAATTACTCGATTTATTTAATTAAGACATCCAAGTCTAGGAAAATGAGAGCCATTAGTTAAAACATCCTAATGGGAGAGCACCATGCTTGATTTGCAATGTAGAAGAAGAGGGTTTGGTTTTTTTTATTCTCGTTTAGTTTACAAATTACAAGTGAGACGGATGATCCGAACATGTGACATCATTCAATTAAATTATATATATATATATATATGAATATTTTTAGAAAAAAGTTAGAATACATGAATATTTTTGGAATTATAATATATGAATAAAAAAAGGTTAGAATAGATGAAGTGATATAAACAAATTATAATAATACAGAATAATTATTTTTCATAAATTATTTCCAGATCTAATAGTCTTTTGTTATTATCATGAGCGACTAAATCTTATTATATTTTTTAAAATAAAAAATATCTTATGATATTATTTTTTTTATTATAACAAAATAAATCTTATATAATCATAACAAAATGATCTAATAAAATATTATTTTTTTCATTTTCTTTATAAATATTTATAATATGGAATAAAATAAAATTTTCTTAATTATCTTTAAATATAATAAATAAATTCTTAAATATTTCTTGATTTTCTTCAAATATAACAAATTTAATTTTTTAATTTTTTAATTTTATTCCAATATTTTATTTTTTAATCTCAGTCGTATATATTAGTTCTAAATTTTTATAAATTTTAATTTATTTTTACTTTTATATCAACTCTTTAATTATTGAATATTAATTTTTCTTAATTTTAGTTTAAATATTTTTTTTATTTAATCTTAATTTCATTATTGTTTTCATAAATTATTTTCACATCTAATCATATTTATTTAATTAATACATCCAAGTCTAGGAAAATGAGAGCCATTAATTAAAACATCCTAATGGGAGAGCACCATGCTTAATTTGCAATGTAGAAGAGGGTTTGGTTTTTTTATTCTCGTTTAGTTTACAAATTACAAGTGAGACGGATGATCCGAAGTCCGAACATGTGACATCATTCAATTAAATTATATATATATTAATATATATATATGAATATTTTTAGAAAAAATTTAGAATACATGAATATTTTTGGAATTATAATATATGAATAAAAAAAGGTTAGAATAGATGAAGTGATGTAAACAAATTATAATAATAATACAGAATAATTACTTTTTAATAAATTATTTCCAGATCTAATAGTCTTTTGTTATTGACAAAAACTTATATGAAACGTTTCACGGAGTGAAACGATACCATATTGTTAAATGGGTCATACTCATATCCATATAAAAACTCGCGGGTATTGCGACGTCGAAGATATGAATTGCGCAACCCAGGAGTAAAAGGCTTTCTACGTACAGGTGAGGCCCAATACCAAAGCTTAATTTTTATTATTATTATTTAATTAGAGATATATTATAAATAGTAAAAATAAATAAATAAGAAATTAATTTTAAATAAGAAATACATTTTATCCTATAGTAACATATGTTTGCCCAAATAGTAACACAAATTGAGGAGCAAATATATGTTACTATTATAGCAAATGTGTGTTACAATTTTATAAAAAGTTGTTATTTTGCATATATTCATTTATTTTTATAGAATAAATAGTTTTTAACATAATATAAGAAAAAAATCATGTGTGTTACTATAAGAAAATATATTGGTTTTTCATAAATATTTATTTATTTGTATAGAAATAATTATTTTTTATATAATAACACATATAAAATAATAAAAAAGTGTATTAATATATGAATCAATATACCTAGATTTAAAGGAATGATGATTAAATTAAAAAACACATACTGTAACACGTATTTGCCCATATTGTAACACAAATTGGGGGAGCAAATATATGTTACTATTAGAGCAAATGTGTGTTACAATCTTATAAAAAGTTGTTATTTTGCATATATTCATTTGTTTTTATAGAATAAATAGTTTATAACATAATATAAGAGAAAAATCATGTGTGTTACTATAAGAAAACATATTGGTTTTTCATATTTATTTATTTGTTTGTATATAAATAATTATTTTTTATATAATAACACATATAAAATAGTAAAAAAGTGTATTAATATATGAATCAATATACCTAGATTTAAAGGAATGGTGATTAAATTAAAAAACACATACTTATTCTTATAAAAGTACATTTTGTTTTACAGTAACACGTATTTGCCTATATTGTAACACACATTTGCTCATATTGTAACACAAATTGGGAAAACAAATATATGTTACTATTAGAGCAAATGTGTTACAATCTTAGCAAATGTGTGTTACAATCTTATGAAATGTTGTTCTTTATATATATATTTATTTATTTTTATATAATAAATAATTTTTTATATAACACAAAAACAATATGTGTTACTATAAGAAAATATATTATTTTCTCATAAATGCTCCTACTATTCCTTCAGCAGCTGAAGGAAGCTGATAGCACGGCCCGGATACTTCCTTTTCTATTGTCAGATATGGATTGTAAATAGCTATAAAATAGCTGAAGTAGATATTTCATCTTCAGGAAGATGGAGTCGGTATCAGTGTAGTAGCAGTTAAGACAAGGAGAGACTAGTCTAAGGAAGCGGATGGACAACTGACTTTTCTTAATTGCTTTTGTTTTATGAAAATAATAATATTTTTTTGTAATAACACACATTTATTATTAAATTGTATGAAAAAATATTATTTCTACACAAAACAAATGAATATATTAAATCTTATACTTTTGATCGTAATTTCAATTCTATAAACATGGTAAATTAGAAAGTTTTTACTACAAAATATATTTCAATTCTAAATGATTACTATTTCTAGGAGTTATTTTCTTATTTGATTCATCTAATTAATTATAAAATTTATTTGTACAATATTTAATCAAATCAATACAAAAAAGTTAAGTAAATCGAATAAAAATCGATTATCTTATAATTGAGTATTATATTTATTAAAAAAATTAATTACATCACAAAAAATATATAATTTTTTTCGTATACATTCAATTTTTATTTCATACCGCGAAATTCGCGGGTATACGTACTAGTATATTATAAAGACAAAGTTATACAATCAATTAAAATATCGATTTCAAAATTCCTCTATTCTCATTAAATCTAGTGTAAAGAATATATTTCGACCTTATATTTTAGACAAAAACTTATATAGAAATTTCTTCCATAGAAATTTTCAAGAATAAATTAAAAAATAATAATAATATGCCATCCCAGGTTATATACTATACTTCATCCCATGTGTAAAGTATAACCATGCAAAATAAGGTTGTTTAATTAATTCTTTAATTGTTAAGAATTTAAATAAATAAATAATATTATATAATAAATTTAAAATTTTGCTCTCAATTTATATTATTATATAAATAAATACATGTTATTATAAAAAAAATATTACTTTCTAAATTAAATATTATTATTTTGTATATATATATATTTATTTGTATAAAATAAATATTTTTTCATAGAATATAAGATAAATGTGTATTAATATAAGAAAAATATTAGTTTTTATTATAAATATTTATTTATTTTTATAATAATTATTATTTTTTCATATAGTAACAAATATAAAATAGTAAAAAGTGTGTTATTATATGAATCAATATGCCTAAATTTAAAGGAATGTTGATTAAATTAAAAACACATATTCATTCTTATAGAAATACATTTTGTCCTTACAGTAACATGCATTTGCTCATATAGTAACACACATTTGCCCATATAGTAACACAAACTGGAGAGCAAATATGTGTTACTATTAGAGCAAATGTGTGTTACCATCTTATAAAAAGTTATTATTTTACATATATTTATTTGTTTTCATATAATAAATAATTTTTCACATAATGTAAAAGCAAAATGTGTGTTACTATAATAACAAATATTGATTATTCAAAAATACTTACTCCCTCCGTCCCAAAACTACTTTCACACTTTCCTTATTTGGACGTCCCAACTCTTCTTTCACACACCTAAAAATGAAACCTTTTTCACTCACAAAAGTCAACAAAACACATTTTTTCTTATTTTATTATTTAACTTTACACTCACATACTTACTTTTCCTTGGTTCGCGTGCCCGGGACTACTGTGAAAGTAGTTCCGGGACGGAGGTAGTATTTGTTTTATAGAAATAATTATTTTTTCATATAGTAATATGTGTATTACATGAAACAATATACCTAAATTTAAAGGGATGATAAATAAATTAAGAAACACATATTTATTCTCATAAAAATATATTTTGTCCATATAGTAACACACATTTGCCCATATAGTAACACAAATTGGGAGACAAATGTGTGTTACTATTAGAGAAAATGTGTGTTACTATCTTATACAATGTTGTTATTTTCCATATATTCATTTATTTTTATAAAATAAATAATTTTTCACATAATGCAAGAACAAAATGTGTGTTACTATAAGGACAAATATTGATTAGTCACAAATATTTATTTATTTTTATAGAAATAATTTTTTTTTCATATAATAACATATGTATTAAATGAAACAATATACCTAGATTTAAAGGGATGATGAATAAATTAAGAAACACATATTTATTCTCATAAAAATAAATTTTGTCTTCATAGTAACACATATTTACTCATGTGGTAACACAAACTGGGAGACAAATGTGTGTTACTATTCGAAAAAATATGTGTTACAGTAAGATCAAATATGTGTTACTATATGTGTAAATATTTATTTGTAACATAATATTAACTGAATATATTTTAATTAATACAATAATTTAAAAAAATAAAATACTAAGAAAAAAGTATTAGCCAAGCGTGGGGCCTTTGGAAAATTATATGCATGGGTGGGGACAGGCAGTAGTATGCATGTGTTGGGAAAGGAGAGATTAACGGATTGCTGAGTAAACATCACCCATACATGCGCGTGATTTTTTTATTTCTTTTTTTCTATATTTGAAAATTTCTACTGTAGAAATTTCTACGCAAGTGTTGCTCTATATTTTAAGTGTTTTAATTTTAATAATACATTTTAATATTATATATATATATATATATATATATATGCGTGTGTATCTTTTATAAATCTTATAAATATATTCATTATTGATAGAATTTACTAATGATGTTTTTATGTGGCTATTATAACATATAATCCTATCAAACCATAATCTAAGAATATGTGTTCTTGAGTAGATAAAGTAGGGAGAGAAAGTGAGAGCTTAGAGAGAGAAAGTAAATGTGTATTATGATTAAGTTGGAGAGAGAATGATACAAGAGAGACCTATTTATAGGTGTGCAAGTGTGAGGTGACCCCTTGTGAGCCTATTTGGCTTTAGGTGTTGACAAAGGGTTCTTGACCCTCGTCTTGGTCCATCACAAAGCCACCTTTACAATGCTTCGCCCTACTACATGTACATGTCCTATTTATACATCAGTTATCCGGGTTCTTGGGCTAGGCGAGCTTCCTGGCGGGCTTCATTGCCTTGTGCTGTTTTTTAGGAATAATGTAGCGTTGGGCTCTTGCTTGGTCTCTGTGAATAAGGGTGAGCTTCCTCTCGATTGGACAAGCTCGCTTGCAACCCTCTCTCTCCAGGTGTAATTGGCTGTGGGCCTTGGCCTATCAGGAGCTCGGGCGAGGTTCTTACCTACCTCGCCGAGCTTCCCTGTGTTTACCTTTTGGATTTGGTTCGCCTATCAATATTTGCCCCCCAGCGTGCTCACATCATGATCCTTCTAATGTGTGGGCGAGTTGACTTGTCTCTGTGGACGGAGGCTCGAGTGTTGGCGAAATACTCCTTGGTTAGATGCCGAGCTCATGGGCGAGCTTCTATATGGCAGTTCGTGGGTTGACATGATGCGAGAATCAAGGTGTCATGCACGCCTTTTTAGGCATTATTTCCCGCGCCCATCAAGACAAACTTTCAAATTTTTGGATGTAGGTCCCTGAGCTTTTCGAAAATTCAAGCTCGCCCTCTTCTCTATAAATAGGGGAAATCAAGTTCATTTCCCACTTTTGCCACTTCAGATTACCAGAGCAATTTCCAGCGATCGATTTCCTTTGCGTCCAACAAGATTTGGGGATTCTCCAAGGTAGGACATTGGTTTCTTTTTTCCTTCATTTCTTTCTTCGAGTTTCCTGGAAATTTTGCATATTTCCGGAGACTGTTGCGTTTTCCGATCGTCTTCACCCCGTAACTCCGGTGATCGAACTTTTGGACTTTCCGAGAACCCTTTGGACTTCGCCCACACCATGTTGACCCAATCATCGAGCAAAACCCTTTCGAATCGTAACCCCGAGAAACAACCCATGACCGACAACGGCTCCATCCCCCAAATGACCCCAATTGTCATCGAGTCTGGATCTGAGGCTAACTCGGTAGCTCGCCCAACTCGTGGCGAGCTCTCGGGCGAGGTTCGGTCTGAGCCAATTGAGAAAGCCACCAGCTCCGTGCATCGCGAGGTTTGGGGGGACGAGGAGGAAGTCACCCCCGAGGAGAGGGAGGCTGGTGGAAATGAGGAGGTCACCGAGGAGAAGGAAGCGGAGGCCGTCGAGGTTAGTGAACCAGAAGACGACCTTGAGGAGGTTACCCTCGAGTGGTTCCAGTCTATCGATTTCCCAGAGCCTCAGCTAATCGAATGCCAGGTCCCCGCCGACGTTGTCTATGCCTTTGATTGGGAAGAGTACGTCGCTCAACACGTGGCGAGCTTCGATCTCTCCGGGCGAACTTACCGGGATACGGCGAACAAATCGGACTACAAGGCGAGTGACGTCCGGAGCGTTATCAACGAATACCAACTTTCTCAGTTCCGCGAAAGGTATCAGATCCCCCTCGATATCTTCTTGTATGCCCCAGAAAAGGATGAGCGAGCTGATGCACCTCCGGATGGGTTGACCGCCATAAACGTGCACACGCTCGAGGCCGGGCTTACATTGCCCCTACACCCGATCATCGGCCAATTTTTGCTCGACAACAACCTCGCCATCACCCAGCTTACCCCCAACACTTGGAGCAGCTTATTGGCGGCGTTGGCGGTCTTCGGACTGGAGGGATATGAGAATCGGTTGACCACTGCCGAGCTCAATGAACTATTCACCATAACTCAGCAGGTGAACGACGACAAGGGGTATTATTACCTCAAAGCTCGCCCGGGAGAGAAATTATTGGGGATCCTCCCGAATAAGATCCATGACTAGAAGCAACAGTTCGTCTTCATGGGCGGAGATTAGCGAGCTTTCACAAGTTACTCCAGGCGAGGAAGACGAATTCCTTCCCCTGACGAATATGGGGAGGCTAGTAGTAGGTCGCCTACTTAGGTGTGCGTGGGTTGAATTAGATTTACTAATCTAATTCCTTTCTTTTGCAGGTTTGAAGCACAACAAGTCTAGTCGTGGCAAGCCCGAAATACCACTCGAGTTTGACCTGGTGCGAGCTGTTTGTTACCTGAGGAGTAAAGAGGACCGAGAGATCGCCCATCTTAGCCAACACCACTGCCTTAGACTTGTCGGGCTTCATACCTTGCCACATCACCTAGCAGTTCAAGGACCCGAGCTCCCAGGTTCGCAACTCTCCGAAGCTCGCCCATTAGGTGGATAGCTCGCCAAGTAGCTAACCGCTTTACTTTAATTTTTTGCAGACGACAATTAAGTCGCCTTCCGAACTGTCGAGATCCCCCAGCTTACGAAACCCCCACTCGCCGATTTGCCATGGGTCCACCTCGCTCTAACAAATTGGCCTTGCCCTCCACCCTCGCCCTAGAGGCGAGTAAAAAGGCAGAGCCCGCCTCAAAGAAAGGCGAGGTATGCGGGTCTGGAACCCAGAAAGGGCCGACCAAAGCTCCGACAAAATCCAAGGCGGCAGTGGTCGCCAGGGCCAACAGGGGTGGAGGGCGAGCTGGTGCTACACCTGAGCGAGGTTCCCACCAGTCCAAGAGAGGTCTCCACTGTGGAGATGGGTCCCGAGTGAGGGAGGACGATGCGAAATCTCGCAAGAGAGCTCGAACTGGTCTTCGCGATGAGGAGGGGTCTGGGCATGCCGAGCGAGCTGACACAAGGTCGGCACAAGGTGGATCTGCTCACTCAGCCGCCCCGTTGGCAGTCGCCCCCTTCAAAGGTCGCCGCCTTCTCCGTCTCCCTTCGGAGTGCAAATAGTGGACGACACGCTCCTAGGCTGGGATCCTGAGCGAGCTCAGTAAGTAGCTCGCCGATTTGGCTCCATGCCTTGTTATTTATTTTTTTGTGCCTCCTTAACCCCAAGTGTTTTTACCTCGCAGCTATGCCTCCATTGTTCACCCCAATAGGCACGAGGTGCTTCACTCTCTTATGAGAGGTCTCTATCTCTGACCTCCATGCGTAATCTTCCCCCGGACCTAACTCAGAACACTGTGAGTGAGGTGCCGCGGTACTGGTCGACCCCACAGCTGGCGACCATCGAGGGTCAGAATCTGATCGAGAACGCCCGGCTCTCGATGTATCACGTGAGTGGGCATTTGCTCGCAAGCCAGAAGGTGATCGACTTGGCGACCCAGCAAGAGCAAGTTCGCCAAGAGAAGAACGGGAACCTCATCAAGATGGCGGAGTCTCTCGACAGGGCCAAAAAGTCAATGGAGCTCGCCGAGGAGAAGGCGGCTGCGGCCTTGGCGTCTGAGCATAGCGCCTTGGAGAACCTCAGCCAACTCCAGAGACATCTCACCTCTATCCAGAAGAACATGGATGCTCGGATAAAGGCCAAGGAAGAGGAGTTCGCTGAAAAGCTCGCCAAGGAGGTCGGCGAGCACGCGGTGACCAAAAAGGAGCTAGAGCTGCAGCTGGGTCTGACCAAGGGCACCGATGAGGAATGTGTGAAGCTGAGGGACGAGCTCTCAGCAAAGATCAATGAAGTCGCCGAGCTTCGTAATGACGCCACTTCCTCGGTGGACTTGGATGCGGTGAAAGCTGAGGCCTCGTACAAGGGATTTGTCCAGTGCTATGCCGAGGTCATCAGGTCTATCTGGTGGGCGCGAGCTCGTAAAGATGATGAAATGAAGGCGGTGGTCGGCGACTTCAAGGAATGCTTGGACAAGGCTCTCTTCCCCGATGAGACCGAGCTGGACATTGGCGACCTTCCAGAGCTCGGGGTGCCTCTTGACTTCGTTTCGGCATGTTTCAAGATTACTAACACCATTCCCATGCCGGAACTGAGATCCGTCGAGGAAGAGGAGGTCGAAAATGAGGAAGGGCGAACTCCCCTCACCATCGAGCAGCTTCAAGAGGCCTTTGGTGATGCGATGCTTGACACCACTGGGTTCGACACCAGAGGGCTTACGGGCAACATCACCACGTTGCCCGAACTTTCCCCTCAAGATCGCCAAGCTACCGATGGTTGCTCCTGGGGCCGCCAACCCTGATGCTACCGCCGAGGTTCCTTCTCCATCCGCCCCCGTAGCTCCAGAGACTTGAAACCTTTTCTTGCTTTCTTGGCGTAGTTTTTACTTTTTGCTTTTTTGTTTAAGTTGATGAAGCTCGCCGGGCTTGTATAGCTCGCCCAGAAGGAGTTCTTTTTATACTTCAAAGATGGTCAGCTAGCCGACCTTTGTGGCTAGCACAACTTCTTATACTTGGAAAATTTTCATGTGTACTTTTTGAATGGAACTCGATTCTTCTACCCCAACCATGTTCGCTTATATTTACGCACGTTATATCTTTGATTAGCTCATTTTCCTATTTTTGGTATTTAACTCTTCGTCTTATTCTACTTTCGAGAAGTGAATCGTTCATTTTACGTCTCTTAGGACTACGAATTGTACCTTCGTTTGCTTAGTACGTATTCTTCGTCTTACACCGCTTAAGGCCGCAAATTGCTCGTCTTAAACCACTTGGGGTAGCCAGTTGTACTTCGTTTGATTCACTTTGGGATATTGGGTTTCACGAACCTTGCCTTAGACATTTTAACCGTCTTTTTTATGAATTTTTCTAACTTGTGGCAGTAGGCGCTAAGTGATCCTATAAGAAGGATACCTTCGCTAACCTTGGGCACTTTGGCCTTTGCCTTCGAGCTTTTTTAGATTATAACATTAGGGATCTTGGTCCTCGTGGATCGCAAAGCTTCGAACGGTTGGATATTTCGTGAAGCTTTGAACAGTTGGATATTTTTCGAAGCTTCGAACACTTGGATATTTTTTCTCAAGAGAAACTTCTAACTTCACATAGAAACGTAATTTACATCGGTTGCCATCAACACTTCTGATGCGAACCTTCGATTAATCTATTACAAAATCTTAATCTATTGATAGAACTTTTTTAAATGCGCCGCACTCCAGGTGTATGACGAGGCATTTCCTTCCGCGTCTTCGAGGTCATATGTGCTGTTTGCCCAGGCTGCGGTAACCCGGAACGGTCCTTCCCAATTCGGTCCAAATACACCCAGTGGGGCCATCAGTTTCTTCTTTAGCACTAGATCCCCAACTTTAAATTTTTGATCTCGAACTTGGGAATTATAGTACCTCTCCGCTCTACGCTTGTAGGTGGCATTTTTCATTTCCGATGAAGCTCTGGTTTCTTCAATCAGGTCTTTTTCGACTGCCAAGGCTTCGTCATTCTTTCTCCGTCAAACCCTACCACCTTCCAAGTCTTATTCTGGACTTCCACCGGTACTACTGCTTCAGTTCCGAAGGCTAGGGCAAATGGTGTCTCTCCGGTACTTGCTCGGTATGATGTTCTGTAAGACCACAGAACCTCCAGAAGTTCATCTGCCCAACTTCCTTTCTTGTCTTCGAAGTGGATTTTCAGTAGGTGCTTTAGAATTTTGTTAACTGCCTCAACCTGGCCATTCAACTACGGATGGTACGGAGTTGAGTAGTGCTTTTTGATATTCCACGAACTACAAAAATCTCTCAACTTCTGGCCTTCGAACTGCCTTCCCGTTGTCCGTGATGATCGATTACGGAAGTCCGAACCGGCAGATCAAATTCTTCCATATAAAACTGATCATCCTTTCCTGCGTTATCATTGTGAGTGCCTCTGCTTCAGCCCATTTGGTGTAATAGTCCACTGCTACAATAGCAAACTTTACACCGCCTCTGCCAGGTGGAAATGGGCCGATCAAGTCGATACCCTATTTTGCAAAAGGTCACGGGCTGAAAACAGACTTCAGTTGAGTAGCTGGGGAGTGGGTATTAGGTGCGAAAAGTTGACACTTTCAGCACTTTCGTGCGAAGCTAATGGCATCTTTGCGAAGACTGGGCCAGTAGCACCCTTGTCTGATTGTCTTGTATGTTAAAGCTTACCCCCCAGCGTGACTTCTGCAAATCCCTTCGTGAATTTCTTCTAACACCTCGAACCCTTGTCTTTTAGATAAGCACTTGAGTAGGGGTAGAGAGAATCCACGTTTGTAGAGTTGGCCATCCACCAACGTATATCTGGCTGCTTGTTTCACTAGCCGACTAGCTTCTCATGTATCTCCGGGGTTGTTCCGTCCTTTAAGTATTTTTTTATTGGAGTGCACCAATCTTCACTATCTTCATCGCCTTCCTGCCCCCCACTCGAGGTCTGATTTACTTTGTAATCGGACGTCGAGGGGTTCTTCAGCTTGGTGACCACAACCTCCGTGACTTCAGCTTTGCCGTTACTGGTAGCTAGTCGGGCTAGGGCGTCTGCTTGTATGTTCTCCAGCCTCGGTATCTGATTGATGTAAACCTGCGTAAACATCGAGATTAGATGTGCCGCTATCTTCTGGTAGGACATCATCTGTTGATCTTTTGCCTCGTACTCCCCCCGGACTTGGGATATTATTACCTGGGAATCTCCGAAAACTTGAAGATTGGTTGCCCCCACGGCTAATGATAACCTAAGTCCGGCTATCAAAGCTTCGTACTCCGCCTCGTTGTTGGTTGCTCTAAAATCAAACCGGATCACGGAGGTGAAGACTTGTCTGTCTGGGCTGATCAGAACTACCCCGGCTCCTGCTGCTGTGCTAGTCGATGATCCGTCGACGTAGAGGTGCCACAAAGCTATACGTCCCCTCGTCAGATCTTGCGGGAAAGTTAGCTCAACGATAAAGTCGGCGAGCGCTTGTCCCTTGATCGCTGTTCGGGGTGCGTAGGTTATTCCGTACTGGCTAACTTCTAGTGACCATTTCAACAAGCATCCCGCAGTGTCCGGCAGTTGCAGTATTTGCCTTAGTAGGAATGTCGACAACACCTCTACCGGATGGTCGAAGAAGTAGGGCCTCAATTTTCTAACACTCATCACCAGTGCGTAAGCTAGCTTCTCCGTTGGGGTGTATCGCAACTCAGCTTCGTGTAAGACTTGGCTTACATAGTACACTGGTAGGTGTGTTTTCGCCTCTTCTCGAACCAGGATGGAGCTAATTGCAACCTCCGACGCAGCAAGGTATAGGTACAACTTTTCACCAGGTACTGGCTTCGACAGGACTTGTGTATTCGCCAAGTATATTTTAATATCTTCGAAAGCTCGTTGGCATTCGCTTGTCCACACGAAGTGGTTTTTAAGGTGAAGCTTATTGTCTTTGGCTGCTTCTTTATATCTGCGCGTGTTCGCCTTTATTACCTCGAAAAATGGACAATTCCGATCACCAGACCTGGAGATAAATCTATTCAAAGCTGTCATACATCCGGTCAGTCTTTGAATTTTTTGCATGGAATCGGGTGCGCTCATCTCGATTATGCACTGGACCTGCGTCGGATTGACTTCGATTCCTCGTTGGCTCACCAGATGTCCCAGGAACTTTCCTGAATGCACGCCGAAGCTACTCTTTTTGGGGTTTAACTTCATGTTGTAGTGGAGTAGTATGTCTAAGGTTAGCTTTAGGTGGTCGAGTTGGTCCTCTTTCAGCAAACTATTGACAACTATGTCGTCCACGTACACCTCCATAGATTCGCCGATGTGTTGGTCGAACATCTTATTCACCAACCTTTGGTAGGTCGCTCCGGCATTGATAAGTCCGAACGGCATCCTTTCCCAGCAATATATGTTTTTGTTGGTGTAGAACGTAGTATGCTCCTGGTCATCTGGGTGCAATGCTATCTGGTGATAACCCGCGAAAGCGTCCATGAATGTCATCATCTCATGGCCAGCGGTGCTATCCACATGCTGATCAACGTGGGGTAGTGGGAAGTTGTCCTTCAGGCACGCCTTGTTTAGGTTCGTGAAGTCGATGCACAGCCTCCACGTTCTGTTGTGCTTCTTCACTAGGACGGGGTTCGTGACCCACTGCGGGCATAAGGCCTCCTTGATCAGCTTATTGTCCAGCATCTTCCCAATTTTGTTGGTTAGGGCCGCGTACTTGTCTGGCCCATACTTCCTTCGCTTTTGGCGGACAGGTTTCATCATCGGATCTATGTTGAGTCAGTGACATGCATGTTCCAACGGGATCCCCGTCATGTCTTAATGGGACCAGGCAAACACGTCCAAGTTGGACATCAAGAACAGCTCCATCCTCGACCGGTTCTTGATCCTCCGCAGGTTCTCGCCTTGGACTTCATCAGCCACTTCCATGGGTGCAGGTTATGAACCTTGCACCGGTTCCTACAATTGGTCTGCTTGAGCTTCCTCCTCTCCCTCCATTGGTGCTGATTGTGCCTCTTGCACAGGTTCCGGCAGCTCGCCTACCTCCATCAACTCAGTTTCTGTTGAGATGATGTCTGGGATATTTGGCTCGTCTGCCGGAATCTGTATGTCTTCTTCAAGGATGTGGACCTGCGTTACAGACTTCTTAACTCGGCCATCCTTGATCTGGAGCAAACATTCTCGGGCCTTTTTTTGGTCGTCTTTAATAGTTCCGACACCTTTTGGAGTTGGAAATTTCAAACAGTAGTAGTAGGTCGAACACACCACTTTGAATTCTTTAATAAAAGGGCTACCAAGGAACCCGTTGTAGGAGGACTGCTGGTCGACAACAAGGAAATCAACTAACCTAGTCAGTCTCCGCTCTGGGTCCTCGGCATATACAAGCTGGACGCTCAACCTTATACTACCTAGGGGGACGATTACAGTTTCTACGAACCCCACTATCCTAGCATTGCTAGGTTCTATATACGACTCAAAATCACCTAAGGCATCTAAGGTGGATTTGAAGAGAATATTGGTGAAGGCACCGGTGTCCACAAGTAGCCTGTGAACTCGGACGTTCATGATGTTGACATTTATCACCAATGAGTCGTTGTGAGGCATCAGTACCCCTTCCAAGTCCACTGATGAGAATGTCAGCTCATCAGTGGGTTGCATGGCGAGCCTGGAACTGGAGTTACCTTCCTGAAACTGGTTTACGGCCCGGATTTTGGCCTTCCTCTGTCTTTTGGAAATGGAGGATCTCCCATCTTGGAGACCTCCAGCCGCTCCAATTTCTTCTTCGAGAACCAGGAGTTCTCTAGTAGGCTCTAAGTTTTGCTGAGGTGCCCTTCGCCTATGTTGAGGGCCACGTTGGCCTGCGTCCTCCTCTTCATCATTGGAGACCTCCCGCCTCTCGACCCTGGTTCTCTTCGCCTGTGCCTCCTTGTCAAACTCGGCCAGCTTCCCGTCCTCATAGAACTTCCACAATTGCTTGAGGAGGTCTCGCCATTCGCTGGTGAAGTGGCCGATTGACTGGTGGTAGGCACAGTATTTGTTAGGGTTGATTTTCGCGCGGTCCTGGCGGATCCTCCTCGGCTCGTCCAACATGGCTTTGTCTTTGACTGCAGTAAAGACATGGTCAACGGAGACGGTGAGTACTTGGTTGAGCTTTTCTTTGAACTCGTCCCCGTCACCATAAACTTTCAAGTTCCCTGGAGCTTTGTACGTGCCTCTAGCTTCTTTCCGTATGGCTTCTTCTCGTCTGAGGCACCGACCTCTTTCAAGAAGGCCTCCTGCATGGCTACGAACACCCCAGCTTTGTGTCGAAACTCGGTGTAGGTGTTCGGGCATGCCAGGTGCATTTTCTTCCAGAGCTCGGTGCCTTTCTTGAGCCCAGCCATCACCAGGATGATTTTGGTATCCTCACTCACTGGTTCACCTTTCAGCAGGATCTTATCGAACCTCTCCAGATACTGCTGGTCTGTCTCATTCTCGCCCTGGTGGATGTTGGCGAGTCGGTGTTTCTGGGTGAGGTAGGACCCAAACCCTGAAAAGTGGGCCAAAAACTCCAGAGTGAGTTGGCCAAATGAATAAATTGACCCCGGAACGAATGATGAGAACCAGCGATGAGCTCGGTCCCCGAGGGTCAGCGGGAAGTTCCGGCATTGAGTGGCGTCGGTGGCACCCACCGAGATCATAAAGTCTACATACTTGGCCAGGTGGACCTTCGGGTCAGATTTGCCTTCGTATGCGGACATCACCGGGAATTGAACTTTCTTTTGGACCGGTGCTCTGAGGATGGCAGGTGTCAATGGAGACGCGGGGAGGGTGGTGTCATCAGGGCTGCCGGATTTGGCTGCTACTTATTGTTGTAGCATCTCGATGGCCTTTTTCAATGTGGCCAGTTCGTCATTGTGGGTCACCTCCTATGGAGGCTGTTCGTAGGTCGTGCGCCTCGTGGATGCACGCCCTCGTGGTACCTCACTCTGGGGTGACCCCTCTTTGATGGGCCAGAACTGACGTCCACCATTATGGCCCAACCTGTCGGCAGCAGGCCTCCTCAGTCGATCATGGGCGGACCTACGAGGCTGTAGGTCCGATTCTCCCCTCTGGGATGTAACAGGGGCCTCCGTTCATTCGTTCTCTCCACAGCTAGTCCCCAATCTGCCCTGGAGGACCTCCCGTCTCTGCGATTGATGAGTGGCAAACACTTCGGTGTAGGCCAAAGCTCGCCCATCATGCGGGCTTGGTCCCTCCGCCACCTTGGCCTTCCCGGCATGTTCCTGGTGTTGGCAAGCTTGGGCGGAGCTCGCCTCCTGTTCGGTGGGAAGGTCTCTATATTGACCCTAGGTCCGGGTGCCCTGGGTCGGCCTCTTCTGCTCCCTGGCCTCGGCAGCCGGAGCCCGCCGAGGTACCAGGGCGAGCTCGTTGTGTTGACATTGCTGCAACATCTGTAGGGTGGCAATAGTGCGTTGGAGCTCGTCAGGGTTATTGGCGAGGTCCCTCAGGGTGGGGTTCAGCTCCTCCTGAGTCACTGAAACTCGATGGGGAGCTCGCGGGGCATTGCTCTTCTGGGGAGCTCGGCGCGAGGTCTCCCCATCGCCCTGGTTCTGGTTGGTGGTTCCCTTCCACCTTCGGGTAGTTGCCGAGGTTTGTTCCTTCGACATGGTATGACTTCCAGATGAAGGCCGCTTAGGTCGCAGTGTTCCAGTCAAGCTGGTTTTGTTCAAGTTTTTGTCTAGCTTTGCGTGCCACAAATTGTCCAGAATCTAGTTTATTTGTGTGCACGTGTGCATTTAAAAACTTTTTGCAGAATCTTCAAACCCAAAAATCTGTGTTTTTGTTAGAAAAATGGGAATGTATGTGTATCTTCAAGTGTTCTTGAGTCTTGGTCAAGAACACCTTCAAATCTTCAAATCTTCAAACAACCCTCACTTTTGTTCTCAATTTTTTTTTAGAATCGGAGGTTCGTGCCCTCCTTCTTGTGCCAAATTGTTGATAGAATTTACTAATGATGTTTTTATGTGGCTATTATAACATATAATCCTATCAAACAATAATCTAAGAATATGTGTTCTTGAGTGGATAAAGTAGGGAGAGAAAGTGAGAGCTTAGAGAGAGAAAGTAAATGTGTATTATGATTAAGTTGGAGAGATAATGGTACAAAAGAGACCTATTTATAGGTGTGCAAGTGTGAGGTGGCACCTTGTGAGCCTATTTGGCTTTAGGTGTTGACAAGGGTTCTTGACCCTCGTCTTGGTCCATCACAAAGCCACATTTACAATGCTTCGCCCTACTACATGTACATGTCCTATTTATACATCCGCTATCCGGGTTCTTGGGCTAGGCAAGCTTCCTGGCGGGCTTCATTGCCTTGTGCTGTTTTTTAGGAATAATGTAGCGTTGGGCTCTTGCTTGGTCTCTGTGAATCATATATCTAATTTATTAATCTCAACGGTTCATCTTAATTTCTATACTTCTATAAATTTAAACTCTAGAAATATTATTATTCTCATCTTTTAATATGGAAAAAACACACTCTAGTCTACTTCTAATACACAAAATGCACACCAGTCATGCTTAAAAACCAACTTACACTCAAGTCTAATTCCTACCTAATAAACAGATTTGATGACCATTTGAACCAGTAATACCAATTAATTATCGTTGATGGGTTTAGGGTCTATATACATATATAATACACTATATAATTCATATTTACACATTTTCATAGAGAGTCAGAGGAGAGAGATGAGGGAGGGAGACAACGTGAGGAGAGGGGGAGAGAGGAGAGCACCGGCGACGGCCGCCTAGAAATTCAACACCTTGCCGGATTTACGAAGCCCATCACCGGAATTGAAGAAGCCACCGGAGTCCGCCATTAAAGCTCGACAACGAAGCTCCCATCTTGGCAGTCGCCTGATTCATGAAACTCGTGCCAGATTCAGAAAATTCGCCGCCATTGAATCGCACAGAGACGAAGGTGGAGGTGTGGCGCCGACCTGGGATTTCATGAGGCGTGAGGCTGGGAGGCGGCGGCTGTAGAGGTCGCCCCTATTTTTTGCGGCGGATCTGGAGGCGGCGGCAGTGGAGGCCGCCCCTGTCTTTTGTGGCTGATCTGGAGGCGCAGTGCAAGGGGGGCGGCAGCGGTAAGGTTTAGAGTTCTGTTTATTTTTCATTTCTGAAGGGATGTTTGTTTTTCATTTTTCCTCCAACTAAGGGAGAAGGCGGGTGAGGGGCGGCGGAGGTTGAGGTTTTGGCGCCGGCGAGGGAATAAGGCAGTGGGTGCGACAATTTGTGCGGCTGCAGAGGAATCTTCGGTCATTAATTCTGGTGGTTAAGCTCGGACGGGACCTCCACATCCATATTTGATGAGTTGTTGAAAGTGGGGGAGGAAATGGGATGGGATATTGTTGGGCGTGGTTGCTCTGAAGATGGGGCTACCAGGAAGGTTTTATGAGGTTGGTTCTTCTGTGGAGTGCATTTAAGGGAACATGAAGGTGGTGTTGGGGTTGCATCGTCATTCCCCTGGTTTGCCATTTTTGTCGGCTCCTCAAATTCATTGAAGACCTCCATATCTTTCCATGAAAACATTAACTCTGAATCAATTGGTTTTCATTTCATTGAAGACCTCCATATCTTGATTGTGCGTTCCAAGTTCCATCTCAAAGAGAGAAAAAGAAAATAAAAGCAGGAATTTGCTCATTTAAAATGGGGGAAGAATTCACAAAATTGATGTTTGATTTCTTGAAATTTTGGCCCTTATGCTTAAAAAGGATTTTTAATTTTCTTGCTTAAGTTTATGATTTTGAATTTGGGTGCCATGCAGGTATGATGGGTTCTTCTTGTCTATGTTTGCCACAAGCATATATAATGAATGATGAGTGGTGTTGATTTCATTTTTTGATAGAGGTTTGAGAACAATTTTGTCTGAATATCTGGGTTTTAAAAAAAATTGATTTAATAAAATGCGTGGATATCTGATCCTTATGCTATAAAGGGTTTTGGATAATTTTTTTGCAAGAATAGTTGTGGCGATTAATTGGAGTATTCACATGTATTGTTTTTTTATGTTCAGTTATACTATAATTTGATTCAGTTATACCAAAGTGTTACGATTTACTATAGTGCATTATATAATTGATTATCGTTTATACTATAGTCTTCTCGATTATACCGTATTGTAACGTCTAAATTTGAATTTATGTATTGTAGCTGTCAGCATAGGCTATTGAAACTGTCAGTATAGGCTACTGTAGCTTCAGTATAGTGTATTATA
This sequence comes from Prunella vulgaris, assembly GCA_026898435.1. Classification (NCBI taxonomy): domain Eukaryota; kingdom Viridiplantae; phylum Streptophyta; class Magnoliopsida; order Lamiales; family Lamiaceae; genus Prunella; species Prunella vulgaris. The sequence goes on from JAPKLY010000174.1 coordinate 195,717, forward strand.
GCATCAGAAGTATTAAGAAAAAATAATTATGTTTAAGAAAAATTAATTTGTACACATTTGTAGTGTTAAAAAAGTAATTGTACTTACATTTATTTTTTAGAGTTGAAATTGACTAGTATATGTTTTACCCTTTTAATATTATTTCTTCGTGCGTCGCTTGCTTCTTCTTATTTCTCTTATGATGTTCTTATTTATCGTATTCTGGTATTCGAATTATTTATTTATCTTTTTATTTTTGAATTTTTTTGTAGGTTCATATTTTATATCTAATTTGGTGATTGATATATAATTTTCGTAGTTTTCTTTTTGAGGTAATGTTTAATTGCAACAAATACAGATCTATTTGATTTTTGAATTGTTTATTTATCTTTTTAATATTTTTTTTTCAGATTAATTACATACATGTGCTATTTTGGAGGCTTATTTATATATAGGTGATATAAAATTCAAAAATTACATGTAGGTGAAAAATGAACTACGGTACTGTGTGATTGTACTATTGACCAAATTTTTGTACTATTACAGATTTCATAGTACTATACTTGAAACTCGATTTATTAAATGTAAGCATAGTACTATGAAATCTGTAATAGTACAGAAGTTTGGTCAATAGTACAATCACATAGTACCGTAGTTCATTTTGCACCTACATGTATTTTTTGAATTTATATCACCTATATGTAATTAAGCCTCCTTAATTGCACCTGTGCGTAATTGACCCTTTTTTCATGTTCTTAATTTTTTGATATTGTTTATTTTTTTTTTATATTCAATTTTAATTACAGGTTCACATTAAAATCATTGTGTCTACGTCATACATACCGAAAGTTATTTTACACCATAAGTTGTTTATAATTCTAGAAAAAAAATGTTCTAGAACATAATATTATGTACGCGATGTGCATGCGTACATATTTTTTAATTACTTAATTTATAAATTATTAATAGACGTATATCTAAATTCAAGAAATCGTAAGAAAATAAATCTTATAAAATATTATGATCTTGATTATTTTAATAGTACAATTTTTTTATATGTTCTTTAAACAAACCTATAGAATAATAAAAATTTATATTAGCAAATATTATGTTCTTGGTTTTTTTTAATAATATATTTTGATATGTTCTTGATTTTATTTTAACATACTTATATATTAATAATAAAATTTTAAAATTTAAACTTTTCATACTTACGTAGATGTGTGAACATTCATATTTTAAATATTGTATTGATAAGATAGCCTCAAATTATATATGTATAGATTTATATTATCGAATAATTATATATATAAATATATATATTTATATGTCAGATACATTATAATCTAAATCTATATATATATAAATCAGCGATATACATATATGTTAAATTCAAGAAATCAAGATTTATTGATTCACAACTTTATATAAATCCTTAACCCTAAAATCAAAATCTATATAATATTATAATTCTCAAATTCGATTATTTACTCCGTAGGTTATTTATTCATTGTGTATGCAATGTATTGACCGTAATTGATTTAATTATTATTTTTATTTAATCTCAATTTTATTGTTATTTTTATAAATTATTTGCACATCTAATCATATTTATTATTATTATTATTATTATTATTATTATTATTATTATTATTATTATTATTATTATTATTATTATTATT
>JAPKLY010000174.1:198156-224927 GCA_026898435.1 Prunella vulgaris
GGAGGGGCTTCGCGCCGTGTTTCTCTAATCGAACGCTGATGTTGATGAAGAACGTCGACCGGAGGCTTCACACCGTGATTCCGGATCAAAATGTGTTGTTGTTGAAGAACTCGAAGAACGGTCTTGAAGCTGCGAAGAACACCTTTGAATCTTCAAAGATGCCCGAAGAACGTCTTCGAATCTTCAATGATGCCCGAAGTCTTGGATCTTGATACTTCTCCCAAAGCTCTGATCTTCTTGACTCCTTGTTGTGAATGTTGTGAATAAAATGACTAGAATGAGACTCTATTTATAGGTGTAGAATTCTAGATTTGTGGGCTAGATTTGATGGGCCAAAAGATATTATTTGGATATTATTTGGGAATATTCCCAAAATATCTTAGATTTGACAATCTTCAAAGATATTTGTGAAGATTTGATGATCTTCAAGATATTTGTGAAGATTTGATAATCTTCAAGGATATTTGTGAAGATTTGATTTCTTGGGCTTTTAGAGATCGGACTTGATATTTTGGACTTTAAAAATCCAGAATAATTAATTGGACTTTAGAGGCCCAACTGAATTTATTTATTAGGAATTAAATTTATTTAACTCCCAATAATAAATTATTTTAACATGTAATTTCTACATGCTATTTTTGTTTTGGCAATTAATTTTAATTGCTTACACTAATGTGTTAATATTATTAAAAAAATTAATAATATTTTATTTTATTAGTATCTGCAAATTATAATAACGTTTTGTAATATATAATCATCTTTTGTTATTATCATGAATAACTAAATCTTATACTATTTTTAAAATTTTCTTTAATCATAACAAAATAAATTTTATCAAATATTATCTCTTGATTTTATTTATCTAATCATTTTTTGTCCTTATCATTTTAAGAGTGACTATATCTTATAATATTTTTTATTTTTTAATCATAATAAAATAATCTTATAAGATATTATTTTTTTATTTTCTTTTAATATATTCATATAATAATGACAAATTATAATTCATATATTTTTAAATATAATAAAATAAGTCTCAAATATTTCTTGAATTTTCAAATATCACAAGCTAAATCTTATAAAAATATATTTTTAATTTTGATCTTAATTTCAATTCTATAAACATGATAAATCAAAAAATATTTGTTACAAAATAAATTTTAATTTATAAATGATTACAATTTTTAGGAGATAAGTTATGTTTTTGACTTGTTTAATTAATTTTAAATTTATTTTTTATAATATTTAATCAAATCAATACAAAAATTTAAATAAATCAAATGAAAATTGATTATCTAATAATTAAATATTATATTTATAAAAAATTATTAATTAAATAAAAATATATATTACTTTTATACATATAATTTTTATTTTATACCGCGAAATTCGCTGGTATACATACTAGTATATATATATGAGGCAAAATCATGTAAACTGTTTCACGGTGTAAAATATATCATATTAAAAATTTGGGGGTTCTTAGTCGGGTCAGGTTGAATTTTGACTTTTTTTTTTCAAAATTTTCGCAGCTGTAATTCCAGGTTTTTCGCTCTCACGTATGTTACAATTTGAACAAATGCACATTACTGTTAGGCAAAATGTGTATTACAATCAGATTAAATATTTTTTTTTACATATATTCATTAGTTTTCGTAGAAATAATTTTTTTATACAAATTAATAGAAAATTGTATCTTACTATAAGAAATATATTATTTTTTCATAAATATTTAGGAAAAAAGAATATATTTTCTTATAGTAACACATATTTTGCTCTTATATTATATGAAAATTATTTTTTATATAAAAATAAATGAATATCTTAATATTATATAAAGATAAAGTTATGAAATCAACCAGATTGCTCGATTTCAAAATTCTTCCATTCTTATTAATTATGGGATTAAGAATTAATCTCGACCTTATAATTTAAGTGTTTTAATCTTGATCGTACATTTTGATATTTTATAAATATATATATATATATATATATATATATATATATCTTATATAAATCTTATAAATATATTCATAATATCTAATTCTATATCTAATTTTTTAATCTCAACCGTTCATCTTAATTTCTATACTTCTATAAATTTCAACTTCGTAAATATTATTATTCTCATCTTTTAACTTTATTTTTTCTTGCGTCTCATTACTTCTTCTTAATTCTCTTTTGATGTTCTTATTTATCGTATTCTGATATTAAAATTATTTTTTTATATTTTTATGTTCAATTTTTTTTTTTTTTGCAGGTTCATATTTTACATCTAATAATTTGTTGAAATAATTTTTTTTTCTATTGCTACACAATTTTTGTGATTTTCTTTTGGAGGTAATGTTTAATTGCTATTTGATTTAAGATTTTGATGTTTGAATTGTTTTCTTTTCTATTGTTACACAATTTCATGGTTTTTTTAGGTAATGTTTGATTGCTACAATTGCAGATCTATTTGATTTAAAATTTTGATGTTTGAATTGTTTATTTGTCTTAATTTTTTTTTTCATGTTCTTAATATTCTAATATTATTTTTTTATATTCTACTTTAATTCCAGGTTCGTATTAAAATAATTGTGTTTGTGTCATACATACCGAAAGTTATTTATAATTATAGAACCAAAGATGTTATAAAATATAATATTGTATATGCGTTGTGCATATTTTTTAAGTACTTAATTTATTTACCGCAATATTGTATATACGTTGTGTATGCTTAAATAATTGATATACGTATATGTTAGATTCAAGAAATCACACACACGCATATATATATATATATATATATATATATATATATATATTATAACTCATTAATACACGTATATATAAATTCAATAAATCTTAACAAAATAAATCTTATAAAATATTATGTTCTTGATTATTTTAATAATATATATTTTGATATATTCTTGATTTTCTTTTAACATACTTATAAAATAATAAAAATTTATATTATATAATATTATGTTCTTGATTTTTTTATTCGTATATTTTGATATGTTTGTGATTTTCTTTTAACATACTTATATAATAAGAAAAAATTATAATTCAAATCTAACATAATTAGGTGGATGTTATCACATTCATATTTTAAATATTGTGTAAGATAGCCTCAAATTAATGAATTATATAAGTATAGATGTATTATCGAATAAATCTATATATAAATATACAAGAAATTAAAATTTATTGATTTCACATAATATAATCTATATTAAAAATATATTTTTGAATAATCCCGTGTAATACGCGGGTTTACGTACTAGTATATATATATAGAACAATATTTAATAAGATTGTAATACACATTTGCTCCCCAGTTTGTGTTACAATATGTGCAAATGCGTGTTACAATATGGGTAAATGTGCTTAAGAGAAAATTGAATTTTATAAGAATAAATATGTATTTATTAATTTAATCATCATCTCTTTAAATCTAGGTATATTGATTCATATATTAACACATTTTTATACTATTTTATTATTATATAAAAATAATTATTATTTTTATACAAATAAATAAGTATTTATGAAAAACTAATATTTTTTCTTATAGTAACACACATTTTGCTCTTATATATATTATGTTAAAAAACTATTTATTCTATAAAAATAAATGAATATATGCAAAATAACAATATTTCATAAGATTGTAACACACATTTGCTCTAATAGTAACACATATTTGCTCCTCAGTTTGTGTTACATGTGTTGCTGTATGATAAAATGTATTTTCCTTAAGAATAACTATATATTTTTTTAATTTAATCATCATCTTTTAAAATCTAAGATATATTGATTCATGTAGTAACATACTTTAGCTATTTTATATGTGTTATTATAAAATTAAATAATTATTTCTATACAAATAAATATAATAAATTTTTAATATTTTATCTTATAATAACACACATTTTACTCTTACATTGTATGAGAAGATGTTATGTCTACAAAAGCAAGTGATATATATGTACAAAAGCAAGTGAAAATGTTATTTCTTATTGTAATACACATTTTGCCTAATAGTAATACGCATTTGTCCAATTTGTAACATATCTGGGAGCGAAAATCTGGAATACCACCTTACGAATTTTTTTAAGAAAAATGTCCAAATCCGACCCAACCCGATCAATGATCCGCCAATTTATATATATATATATATATATATATATATATGTGGTATGTTTTATACCATAAGACATTTTACATAAATTTTTATCTCTATATATCATTGATACAAAAATCAGTCTAAGAGACCGCCTAGCGGCCTAGGCGCTAGGCGGCCACTTGCCGACTCGATTTTTGTAAAATTGACAATATTAGGCATTTTTGACCTAGACGCCCTCTAGGCGTTCCTAGGCGGCCCAAAATTTGTACTTTTAAAAAAATTTAAAAAAAATTAGGCGACAACTAGGCGCTAGGCGACAAAAAAAATTCAATTACCGATTTTCGACTTCTACAACCTCGCTATATATATATTCATATAAATTAAGTTTGTATCAATAAAAAGAGAAGGGCCTAGGAGGTTTTAGGCGGCCCAAAATTTGTATTATTTTTAAAAGAAAATTAAAAAAGAAAAGGTGACGACTAGGCGACAAAAAAAATGTCCGTTTACCAATTTCTAACTTCTACAATCTTGCTATATATATATATATATATATATATATATATATATATTCATATAAATTATGTTTGTAACAATAAAAAGAAAGGGTTCTAGACGGCCCAAAATTTATATTTTTAAATATTTAAAAAAAAAAAGCGACAACTAGGCGTTAGGCGACAAAAAAATGTTCGATTAGTAATTTTTAACTTTTACAATTTTAATATATATATATTATATTCAAATAAATTAAGTTTGTAACAATAAAAAGAAAATAGGAATTTTCTTGGAAGAATTATGAATATGGGAAAGAGGAATAAATGAAAAGACGGGAAATAATTTTGAAAAAGTGAGCTTTCTAGTTGACTTGCCCCAGAAAGTCTGGCAAATTTAGAGGTGGTATGATATGATAGTAAAAGGGAATCATATGCCTTTAATAAAGAGCTTATGAAAGGATTCCATTTCTTTATACATGCATTTCTATATATATTTTAATTAGAATAAGTATCAACTTTTATTATGTAATCCGGTCACATTATATGCCATACGGATTCTTAATATATGATATATGAACTTATATTGATTCTCATTTTGCAAACAAACTAATTAAGATAGAATTATGTCTCTCTCAAATAATTAGGTTAAATTTTGATATAATTTTTCTGATTTGGATAATAATATAATAAAATAGAAAATAGGCATGTGTGGTCTCAAAAGGAGGTGTGGAATAAAAAAGAGAGACTAGACTAGATTGGTGCCTAGTTGATGTTGTTTTGTGGGGGAATAAAGCTTATGTTTGAGTTTTAAAAGATATATAGAGCATTTTCCCCTTTTAAAAGGTTGTCTTTTAAGACAAGGGTAAAAGTAAATTAAAGTGGGAGGAATAGAGAACACCACTACTCAACATCAATTTGTGTTGTGTTACATACATGCTCTCTTACCTTTTCTATTCATTTTTTTTTTTGGTGGGATTTGTGATTCTGCACTAATTTTGAAGTTGTGGAGGTATAAGTTTGGCCAAGATTCTCCATTTTCAAAACTTGTAATTGGATTATTTCTTTTGATGCCATATTCTCTCTCCAACAATTTGATTTGGGATATGTTCTTGTGCCACTTCTTGCTTCATTAGTGCTACAATACAACCATTAATGGAAATTTGGCGTTCACGAATTCTCTTCATTTCTTTAGTATAAATTTTTTGTGAATTTTGAAGAGAGATAGACACAAAATTAAAAAAAAATTATTTATGGGACCCATGATAATGACCCCACTCCATATATGTGTCCATCTCTTTCGTAACTTTAGGAGAAATTTACACACACAAAAAAATGGAGAGGATCCAGACTCGAATTTGGCACAAGTACAACATTACTCCATTTATTATAACATACCTCTCGTGAATGTAAATTTATCCCAACATTTATTAAAACAGTTTTTACCGATCATAAAATCAATGTAAAAAACATTAAAATTCTTTATTGTTGGATAAAAGAGTTCACCTAAAATGAATTTAATCGTCAATAATTTGTTATATTTTGTAGGTTATGTATTTTGCCAATGGGAATTTAGATATGATAGTAATATTAATTAGGCTTAGTGATGGATGGGGATTATTCAATAGACTAATAGTCAACAAATGAGTGCAACAACTATGATCATATTCGTATGGATGAGAGAGTGGAGATGTGTGTTATTGTAATGAGAAAAGTGTGTGTGTGGTTGAATGGTATGGACAAACTACTATCCAATCTATTTTAATGAATTAATATCATGCGATATAGAATATTCTCAAATTCTGAAACAACAATAGTTGGGCTTCAACTTGTCATGAGCTCATTGGCCCAGGTTATTTGCATAATTAGGATGAAAATTTCGTCCTTCGACCTGAACCTATGTTATATGGGTTGTCCAGTTCTATGACTCGCAGTGAAGCGGATATGAGTATCATTGCTCTATCCGACCTGGCCCGCCCCGTTTTTGTTTATTTATATTATTAAATTTTTAATATATAAAATATTATTATTTATTAGTATTTATAGTCTAAATAAGAACAAATCAATTTAATAAATATATTTTAGACCAATATATAAATATAATATAAAATATAATAATTGACATCAACATATTTAAAGTTAAAATTAATTTATAAATATATTATTAATATCATAAATTTATATTTTTATTTTAAATATGTAAGAATATATTGTATATAATTACTAAAAATAAAAATCGCATTTAGAATGGGTCGACCCGCCCCGTGACCCGCAGTGGGTCGACCTGGCTTGGTCCGTACATAGAGTGGGGCGGGTCTAAATTTTCTAATACACGTTCTGATCTGCCCAATTATCATCCATGATTTTAATATACTATTCAGATGAATACATTATCTATTATTTAAAAAAATTGAAATATTTTTAAAAGAATTTGCGAAAATAAACATAAAAATCAAAATGTTAATGTATTCCATTTTGTTAAAAAAATATTTGAAAAATTAAAATAATTTTGAATTTTTTTTTTGGAGTAGGAAATAGTGTATTCATTCGAATAGTGTAATATATATATATATTTTTAAAACAATGTTGTACTATTCATCTCGTTTTATTCTATCCGTCCATGCAAACAAATTCTACCTTTTATTAGGGCATTAAAAGTCATTTATAAATTTATATTTTTATTTATTAAGTTTACAATTATAATACTATTTATTAAGATTATTATATTAAAATAAATATGGATAAATTTGTATTAATATCAGAAAATTGACAAATAAAAATGGATATTGTTTTGGATAAAATGAGATAGTTAAAAAGAGAAATAAGAGTAATATATATACACATGTATGTGATTACATAGTAGAAATGGAGAAAATTTATTCAATAACACACCGTGTATACACTATAAAAAATTAATCTTTAATAACAAAAGTTATGTGATTATAATTTTTCAAGCTAAAGTCTTTAATAACATGATAATGATCAATTAGCATCAGAACCTGTTATTAAAGATAATTGCCTATAATAAAAAAAGTTAATTGGAAAAGTAATGACGACATAATTTTAATATACTATATAAGATTCCAATAAAATAAGGGGACTTTTGATGGTTTAATTTCACCTTATGAGCCACCATAAATATTGAATTTTTCACATGTTATTATATATATATATATATATATATATATAGATGCAATAATGCTATGTTCAAACTCTACATGTAAGAGTTGAATTACACGTAAATTGACACCTTCTTCAATTTCTTTTGTAATAAATAAAATTGATATTTTCTGACACAGCACTAAATTTTGACAATTTCGTGGTAATATTAAACTTGCAAATTTCTTTGTAACATTAAATGTATAGAATACTTCGTTTATTTGAAAATAAAAAAATATATATAAATTGATCAGAAGAAAAAAATCAATTTATGGCAATTAAGTCCAAGTATAGATATATGTTTTTATTAATATGGTGTTGATGTTAATGAAAATATAGAAGGGTGATACGATGCACTTTGGGATGGGTATCTCTGATACCTAAATGAATGGAATTTTTCTGTTAAAAAAATATACATAATTTTTTACACTTAATTATTATATATTTTCTTCCAGAAAGCTGTTTATTTTATCAAAACAGGACAATAAATTGACAGTCCTATAAATAAATAAATAAGAAATTGTCCTCGTAATTAAAAGAGAGCGCATTGTTCTCGAGTGCCACACTTTGACTAATTATGCTTGCCGAAATCGATGACCTCTCTACAACTCCACATTTTGACATTTTGTGATAGCTACCAAACGCTAATTTTGATTTTAGATGCACAGCACACATATACATACACTGATATATACATATAAAACTCATCCGACCAATTTTAAAATCTTAATATTAATACAAAAATTATTATTGGTAGAGGATGCTGACTAAATTTATTTTAAATATTTTATAAATTATTTTAAAAGTTAATAATATTTTTAAGTTGAATGTGCTTTGGGTGCACCCGGATGCACCTTAGTGCACATAAATTTTAATTTTAAGTTTAAGATCTCGTGTTGGTTACGTGGTTATCCTTCTCACCGCAACTCTACCCATTCCTCCATTATTTTTCTTTCCTCAATCGTCAACCACCGCTAATGTCCGAATTCACACTGAAGTTTATCGCCGGTAAGCAAGAAAGCACCATCATCCCTTCTCTGTCGAGATATTACCATCAAAGAAACAAAATGTCTCACCGGAACCGCAGCCCACTCTGATTCAATGCCGAAATTGAAGCTCTGTTGTCAATCGATGCCTCGCCTGAAGCTCCATGGCCGACCACCGCTAAAAATTGTCATCTCAACATCTTGCCGGAATCTGGAAACTTCACCAATGAAATGGGTGATAGACTGATAGTGGAGGCAGACTCAATTCCAGTCTTGATGATTGGTTCATAAAAGACAACAAATTGATGAGAGAGCTAGGGGTGTTCATTGTTATGGGTGCAAAGAAATTGAAATGAACTCAGATGAGCAAGTACTGCTGATTAACTGAACATTATACTATCAGCTGAGGAAGTCAGCTGATAGGCTTGCTGATGGTTAGTCATCTGATAAGGGCAGTTGAGATCGTTTGAGAAGTCTACTGAAAGACATCCGGGATATCAGCTGAGGAGGTCAGCTGATGGTAGTCAGCTGAGGAGGTCAGCTGATGGTGGTCAGCTGAGGAGGTCAGCTGATGATGGTCAGTCAGGATGAGCTATCAGGATTAGAGTCAGGGTGATTGATCAGGTCAGCTGATCAGATCAGGACAAAAGGTCTACTGATGATATCAGAATGAAGGTCTACTGATGATATCAGCTGAGTACTCAGACTCAGCTGAGGACGTATCACATCAGCAGACAAGACAAGAAATGAGCATACTGACTCCAATGCCAGGAATTAACTCAAGATCAGTTACGAAGCGGTTTAAACTTCCAAATTGGACAACGGGCGATCAGTTTAACAGAATCAAAACTGAAAATCGTTGGGCTCTGACAGTTATTCATTTTTGGTTGCAACTGTAGCAGTTTTCTTGTTACGCGGTTACAATCACTAGCAGTAATTAGGGATTTCATTCTTCTATATATACACGCACATATGTATAGAGGAATAAGGACGATCATATACTTAGTGAGATCAAAATACGTGTAATCTGTATCATCTTCCATCGATTAGTGAGAGAGGTGCCCTCATCCGTGGACGTAGATCATTTCTGATCGAACCACGTAAATCTTGGTGTTCTTCAATTTCTTTATTCCAATTGATTTCAAACAATCATTGTTGACTCAACAATTGGCGCCGTCTGTGGGAAGAAGAGAAGATTGTTGGTGAAATCAACTGTTATGGCTTCTACGAAGATGGAGTTTGAGAAATTCACAGGGGCAAATGATTTTGGTTTGTGGAAGGTGAAGATGAAAGCTCTCCTCACACACCATGGATTATCAAATGCTCTGAAACCAGCGAATCAGTGGCCATCATCATCCGCATCAGAACCTGCAAAGAAGCAGGAGATTCTGGACAAGGCTCATAGCACAATCATTTTGTTCTTGGGAGACAAACCTCTGAGGGAGGTGTATAAGGAGAAGACAACCATTGATGTGTAGAATAAGCTGGAACAAATGTATCAAACGAAATCGATTACCAATAAGCTGTTCATGAAGCAGAGGCTTCATTCATTCAAGATGACTGAAGATAGGGATCTTGTTGAACAACTTGAAGAATTCAATAAAGCAGTGGATGACTTGGAGAATCTTGAGGTCAAGATTGAAGATGAGTATAAAGTCCTGATGTTACTGAACTCTCTACCAAAATCCTTGGAGAATTTCAAGGATGCTCTGTTATTTGGAAGGCAAGAGAAGGTGTCCCCTGATGATATTCAGAATGCATTGAAAACTAAGGCGCTTCAAATGCAATCTGAAAAGAAGAACACAAATCAAGGTGAAGGGCTGAATATCAAGTTCAAGAAAGGGAAGAAATCATTTCAGGGAAAGAAGAAGAAGAATGGTAAAGGCCCTGAATCTGGAAAATTTGTGGAAAGGAGAAAATATTTCTCATGTCAGAAGGTGGGACATCTCAAGAAGAATTGTCCTGACAAATCCAGGAAGCAAGAAGATGATCAGAAGGCTGATGTCACAATTGCTGCTCAGGAAGGATATGATAATGCTGAGGTCTTGGCTGTTACTGATGTCAAGCTGAGTGAAGATTGGGTGTTGGATTCTGGGTGCTCATTTCATATGTGTCCCAATGAAATTATATTCAGGGATCTTAAGAAATTTGATGGTGGATCAGTTCTCTTGGGGAATGATCAGATGTGCAAGGTCAGAGGCTCTGGCTCAATAAAGTTGAGGCTGCATGGTGGTGCTGAGAGGATACTACAAGATGTCAGGTTTGTACCTGAGCTGAAGAGAAATCTTATTTCTCTTGGATCACTCAATGTTTTGGGATATGAATTCAATACAAGAAATGGATTCATATTGATAACCAAGGATAACAACATTGTGATGAAAGGCAAGAAGGTAAATGGCTTGTACATTCTGATGGGTAACTCAGCTGCCGGATCAGTGAATGCAGTTATGGGCAGTTCTGATGCTATCTTGTGGCACAAGAGGTTAGGGCACATTGGTGAAAGAGGGCTGAATGAACTCTCCAAGCAGAAGGCATTTGGGGATTCAGGAATAATCAAATTGGATTTCTGTGATCACTGTGTGTTGGGAAAATCCAAGAAACACTCTTATGCAAAGGGGAAACATCATACTGATGCTCCTTTGGACTATGTACACTCTGACATCTGGGGGCCTTCAAGAACTGAAACTCATGGAGGTGGAAGGTACTTCATGACTATCATTGATGATTTCAGCAGGAAGGTGTGGGTGATCATCCTGAAGCAGAAGAGTGAGGCCTTTGGAAAGTTCAGGGAATGGCTCCTTGAACAAGAAAACAAAAGGGGCAGATCCATAAAACATCTCAGGACTGACAATGGACTTGAGTATGTGTCAGAAGAATTTGAAAATTTCTGCAAGGAAAGAGACATAACAAGACACAAGACTGTTCCAGCAAACCCTCAACAAAATGGGCTTGCTGAGAGGATGAACATGACTATTTAGGAGAAGGTCAGATGCATGTTATCAGATGCTAAATTACCTAAAGTATTCTGGGGAGAGGCAGTTAATACTGCTTGTTATTTGATAAACAAGACACCCCCATCTGCTATTGACTTCAAAACCCCAGATGAGCTTTGGTATGGTAGGTTGTCAGATTACAATAATCTGAAGGTGTTTGGTTGCTTAGCATTTGCTCACATAAGGCAAGATAAGCTGGAACCAAGGGCTCTGAGGTACATCTTCCTGGGATATCCAAAAGGTGTCAAGGGTTATAGGTTGTGGTGTCTTGAAGCAGGACACAAGAAGTGCATTATCAGCAGAGATGTGACTTTCAATGAGAAAATCATGGGATATGGTACATCTGAAAGTTCTCAGGATGCTAAGAACAACCCCATAATCAGACATACACCAGTTCAGGTGGAGCATACAACCAGGATTCAGAATGAAGATCAGGCTCAGGAAAACTCTGATATCAGGAATCCACAAGAAGATCAGCTGAGTGCATCAGCAGATAGTGATTCTAAAGATCAAACTGAAAATTCAGATGAAGAGGTTGAAGATTTGAGAAACTACAGTCTGGCTAGAGATAGACATAGGAGAAGCATTCATCCACCAATCAGGTTTGGGCAGGCTGATATGATCTCATATGCCTTATCAGTAGCAGAAGAAGTAGAGTATCAAGAACCTGAAACTTATGCTGATGCAGTGACAAGGAAGGATAAAGATCAGTAGATTTCAGCTATGAAAGAGGAGTTAAATTCACTTGAAAAAAACAACACATGGGTTCTTGTGAATAAAGCAAAAGGGCAGAAGGTTGTCAGCTCAAGATGGATATTCAAGAAAAAGTCTGAAATTGGGTCAGATGGACAGGAGCTGATCAGATATAAGGCAAGGTTCGTTGCAAGAGGATTTACTCAGAGGGAAGGAATAGACTTCAATGAAGTGTTCTCACCAGTTGTGAAGCATTGCTCAATAAGGATCTTATTGTCTAAGGTGAATCAGGATGGACTGGAGTTACAACAGCTGGATGTCAAAACTGCATTCCTACATGGAGAGCTTGAAGAAACCATATATATGCAACAGCCGGAAGGGTTCATACTATCAGGAAATGAAGGAAAGGTATGTTTGCTGAAGAAGTCTTTGTATGGACTTAAGCAAAGCCCAAGGCAGTGGTATAAAAGGTTTGATAGCTTCATGGTGTCAATAGGCTTCATCAGATGCAAGTATGACAGCTGTGTGTATTTGGAAAAGCAAGGCTCAGAGGTACTGACATATCTATTACTCTATGTGGATGATATGTTAATTACTAGCAAAAGTCTTGTAAGAATTCAGAAACTAAAGGATAAGCTCAGTTCAACCTTTGACATGAAAACCTTGGAAGTGCTTAGAGAATTCTGGGTATGGATTTTATCATGAACAAGTCAGCTGGAAGGATGTTCTTGACTCAGCAGGATTACATACTGAAAATCTTGAGAAGATTCAATATGCATGAGTCAAGATCAGTCTCTACTCCTCTTGGACAACACTTCATATTGTCAGCTGATCAATGTCCCAAGAGTGAACAAGATAAGTCTCAGATGAACAAGATACCTTATTCAAACGGAGTTGGAAGCATAATGTATGCCATGGTTTGTAGCAGACCTGATATTGCTCATGCAGTGAGTTTGATCAGAAGGTTTATGGCTAATCCTGGAAAGGCACATTGAGAAGCTTTCAAGTGGATAATGAGATATCTGAAAGGTTCAGCACATCTGGGATTACTATTTGAGAGAACTCAGGAGGACAAGCAACCTCTACAAGGTTTTGTAGATTCTGACTATGCTGGAAGCATAGATACTAGAAAGTCTCTGACTGGATATGTGTTTACACTATATGGCACAGCCATCAGTTGGAGGGCTGCATTACAGTCAGTGGTTACACTATCAACCACTGAAGCTGAGTACATCGCAGTGACAGAAGCAGTAAAGGAGGCTATGTGGCTGAAGGGCATTATCAGGCAAGATGAAGTTACTGTGCAATGTGATAATCAGAGTGCCATTCACTTAGTCAAGCATCAGGTCTTTCATGAAAGATCTAAACATATTGATGTGAGGCTTCACTTTGTGAGGGATGTGGTGGAAAAGAAGGTGATCACAATACAAAAAGTATCTACTGATGACAATGCTGCTGATATGCTGACTAAAGTCATACCAAGTTCTAAGTTCAACTACTGTTTGGAGCTGGTAAAGGTACAGTCATGGGATGTGCCTTAATACTACTGTGATGAGAAGGTTAGGTGGAGGCATCTCACTTACTTTGAGGTGGAGATTCATAAAACGGAAAAATTTTAAAAATTGAACCGAACCTATAATATTCAGTCCATTCAGTTCGGTCCTAAAATTTTCAGTTCAATTTTTGGTTTGAAATTTTTAAATATTTGATCTATTTGTTTCGGTCCGATTCTAGACCATCAGAACCGAATAGACCGAAAAAATCCGAATGGACCGAATTTTAATTAAAACATAAATATATTAATTATATTTTTATATATATAGGTATAAATTAATTGTGTAAAACTTCGAATTGTGATGAACTTTATTAAATTAATATTGTGTAAACTTTGAATTTTAGTGAACTTTATTAAATTAATATTGTGAACTTTATTGAACTTAATTGTATTTTATTTAGGGTCACTTACATATAAGGTCAAATTATGTACTAATACTACAACTAAAGCCACCTATATTTTAAAAATACAACTAGGGCCAAATATAGCATTTTACACCTATAATTGTGTACCGACAAGTATAATAGTGTACTATAGTACATATATGTGTACCTCGAATGATGGTTGTGTACTATTGATGTGATGTAATGTCAAATCATACACTATTTATGTCAGATCGTAAACTGTTCACGTCAAATCATACAATGTTTACGTCAGATTATACACTGTTCACGTCACATCTTATAATTACATCTTTCCGGTGACCGATAGTACAATATGCGGGTGTACCATTGACTTAATTATTGTACCATAGTTATTACTGTGTTTTTTTTTTTGAATTTTTCGGTCGGACAAATTTTCGGCCTGTCTTTTTTCCGGCGAATTACATGTGTACTATTGATTTATTTATTGTACTATTGGGCCAAGAAAATAAGAATCATCATAAACAACTAATAAGATGACCAGAATATGATATTAATCAAATCAAATGCAATAGCAAATTATGCAGAGCACTCAATTAAATTGTGTCTAATGCATGAAGAATTCATAACCATCCTAATAAATCATGACTTCAAAGAAAATAAGGACTTAATTCCCCATTGATAATCTCAATCAAATGAATGAGATAATAAAATGGGCCTTCAAAGCCCTTTTCTTCTAGTTTAAAAAAAACCCCAAAGAGCAAAAACTAGCTCACAACAACAAAGAAAACAGAGTGGTTGGGCACCAACTCTAAGTCTCTAACACCTTTAGCATTATCAAAGTAAAACTGAAACGTGATAACTACAGTGGACACAACATCTCTGATATATACATCATCAAGACCTTACCGTATTGAAGAAGTCTCTAAAAGTGATGATTCAAGAACCAAAGTTTCTGACCATCAGAAGCTTGAGCAAAAGCAAATGGCTACAATTTCATCAGATAGTGCATATTCACCCAAGAAACAAGATATTCATCTCACATCCGTTAACTTGTTTGTGTATCCAGGCACAGGGACCGAATCAGAATCTTTCGGTTTCTTTCCACGAGGAACATATTCTTCAATTGCTACCTCAACGTATTGCACTTCCGGTCTGAAAACATGGGGTACCTGCAAATAATATGCAAAGTATATAGACCAAGATAATATTAGTTGAATCACGATAACAACCCTCCATTCATGTATTAAAATTTATGGAAAATAGTTTTTCTAGTCCATCCCTTCGATGCGCCTTCCACCCACATTCGTTGTTGCGCCGTTCGCCCACCTCCGCCGCTGCACCATCCCGTCGATGCACCATCTGCCTACCTCCGCCGCTGCGCCATCTCGTCGCTGTGTCGTCCGCACACCTCCGCTGTCCGTCATTCCGTCGCTGCGCAGTCCATCCATTTTTGCGGTGTCGTCATCATACTCCACCGTCCCGTCGCTCCTTTCACAACCGGAGGAGAGAGAGAATTTAGAGAGAGAGGGGGTTCTAAAAGCCTTTCACATCCAAATGAGAGAGTGTGTGTTCTGAGAGAGAGAAAGGCAATTTTAAATTCGAATAGTGTTCATTGATGGGTACAGCTGTCTGTCAGGGCAATAATAACCGATTTGATGGGTACAGCTGTCTGTAAGGGCATTATGGTTATTATTTCAATGAGCGAGGGCATTGATGAACAAAAATGGCCTTAGATGTGATTAATGAATAATTGGTGGCCTTAGTTGTAGTTTCCTTTCTAATCGTGGCCCTGAATGTAATAATCTCTTTTATTTATTTAAATATTGATTAAATTTGTATTGTATCTCTTTAATTTGTTGGTATTGACCTAAATTAAATGATAGTATATGTATAATATTTATTTTGATAAATATAGATTTTTAAAAATTTTAAATTATTTGGATCGAATTGACCGAACTGAAATAATTCAGTTCGGTCCAATTCGGTCTAAACCATTGTTCGGTTCGGTCCATACGAAAAAAAATCAGTTATTTCGATTCGGCCTAATTTTGGACCGAACCGACCGAATGACCACCCCTAGAAAGAGTTGTCTCAAGGAATCCTGCATCTGCCCCATCTTCGACTCCTTAGTTTTGTAAATATAAAGGATGAATTTGTGGAGAGGATTGTTGAAGAGAAAAGAAACGAATGAGTTGATCGGAGGTTGGCTCATGTTCCTAATATATTTTTTTGTTGTTGTAAAAATGACTAGTAGTGGTGAGTTGAGACTGGTGAACTGATTTTGCATTACCGAATAATAAGATAGTAATACCCTAAGAACAAGTCTAAATAATACCTCATGAACAACTCACTAATAAGCTACCTGCTTCGCTATAAGCTGCTGACTCATTACCAGCTTGATTCACTAATAGTTGGTGACTCGTCACAGCTTTCTTCGATCTCGTTCTTTCTTCGTGCTTGTTCAATTCTTTTGGACATGTCAATCCAGACTTGATTAATTACTTCCTTAAGCACGCACGTCGATTATTTCATCAACAGTAATCATTTGGAATTGAAATATACTTTGTAACAATAAAAATTTCTCAAAATTTGATGTGTCCATTTTAACCCTATCAATGAACTATCCAAACGATTGATACAATATTCAAATTCTCTCTTTAAAAAAAATATATATATATTCATTCAATTTTTTTTTTCAAATCCATACTTGTTCTCTACTAATTTTTTAAGAGTTAGTGTATATGTTTTTAAGAAAAATATTCTATTGATTGTGTTAACTAATAAATCAAGAATGTTTTAAAATAAATTTGGTTTGTGATTTTTTTTATGTGTGTGTAATATATTTATTATGGGATGCCCCTATAAGGAGAGTATAACTTTAGCGGGAGATGGTGAGATTATATTTAAACAAAGTGATCAGGGGGAATTTCAAGAGGATTATTCTCATCGTATTGAACTCTATTTCTACATATTTGTGTTAAGACAAAAACTTATATAAAAAAATTTACCGTAGAAATTTCTAAAAATAGACTTAAAAATAAAATGAATTCACGCGCAGCTAAACCTCTCACCAACCACGCGCCCGGGATTCATCATATATCAATAGCTCCTGCTCCCTCAAACCAACCCCCCCCCCCCCAACCCTTTCCCCACACAACCCAGACTCAGGCCCAATTACTTAAGTCGGGAAGCTCTCAGAGGCTCCAGTTCTTCTTTACAAAGTAGTATAAAAAAATTTATTTATTATATTTTAATTATTATAAATTTAAAATAAATTATATAATAAATTTAAAAACTTGCTCTCAATTTATGTTAATATAGTAACACACATATACTCATATAGTAGCACACATTTACTCGTATAGTAATATAAACTAGAGAAACAAATATATGTTACTATTAGAGCATATGTGTGTTACTATCTTATAATATATTGTTATTGTAGACACATTCATTTGTTTTTATAGAATAAATAATTTTTCACATAATGCAAAAGAAAAATGTGTTTTACTTTAAGAATAAATATTGATTATTCACCAATATTTATTTATTTTATAGAAATAATTATTTTTTTTATATAATAACATATGTATTATATGAAACAATATACCTAGATTTTAAGGGATAATGAGAAAATTAAGAAACAAATATTTATTATAATAAAATTATATTTTGCTCATATAGTAACACACATTTGTCAATATAGTAACACAAATTGGGAGAGCAAATATGTGTTACTACTAGAGCAAATATGTGTTACTATCTGATAAAATATTGTTATTTTACATATATTTATTTATTTATATAGAATAATTTTTTTTGACATAATGCAAGACCAAAATGTGTGTTACTATAAGAACAAATATTAATTGTTCACAAATATATTTTTTTTTATAGAAATATTTTTTTTCTTCATATAATAACATATGTATTACATGAAACAATATACCTAAATTTAAAAGAATAATTAATAAATTAAGAAGCACATATTTATTTTCATAAAAATATATTTTATCCATATAGTAACACTCATTTGCCCATAAAGTAACACAAACTGGGAGACTAATATGTGTTACTAGTAGAGCAAATTTGTGTTACTATCTTATAAAATGTTGTTATTTTACATACATTCATTCATTTGCTTTTATAGAATAAATTATTTTTGCATAATGCAAGAGCCAAATATTGATTATTCACAAATATTTATTTATTTTTATAGAAATAATTATTTTTTCCATATAATAACATATGTATTACATGAAACAATATACTTAGATTTAAATGGATGATGAATAAATTAAGAAACACATATTTATTCTCATAAAAATATATTTTGTCATTATAGTAACACACATACGTCAATATAGTAACACAAATTGAGAGACAAATATGTGTTACTATTATAGCAAATATTTGTTACTGTAAAATTAAATATGTTTTACTATATATATAAATATTTATTTATAATATAATATTAAATAAATATTTTTAATCAATATAATAATTAAAAAAAATAAAACACTAAAATAAATTTTAGAAAAATTGCCCAGTGAATTTCTAGGGGCTATTAATATGTACGGTGTGTGTTGGTGTGTAGGGGCGGGGGCGGGTGGGGCCTGGGGAAGGCATGTGAGTTTAGCATGCCGGGTTGAGCGCGCGTGAGAAATTCTTAATAATTATCTATATTTAATAATTTCTACGGTAGAAATTTCTACGCAAGTGTTGCTCTTGTGTTAATTGACTTAAAACTTAGAAAAATATGAATTAGTGTGAATCATTGTTTATAGACTTTCCTATTGTCTTTATTTTATTTTGATCAGTTTATACAACATATAGACAATTATAACTTCTAAACCTAAGTTTATTTAAAGCATGTCATCTTTTTATTCAATATTTTATTTTAAGTAATTAAATAGTATCATTAAAAAAAAATATTAACTCATTTTAAAGAATGATAATTGTTATATTAAAAATTATTTTCCACACGATAATTATATTTTGAATATTTTGAAGTGGATTTGACTAAAAAATGAGGATTCTAATAAAAAACACTCTAAGTATTGTTTTCAAATAATGTACAACATACGTGTTAACGAACTAGCATCTTCTTTCATAAATAGCAAAATTTAGTCTTATATGCACTAAATGTATTATGCAATTTAAGTGCATTTTTGAAAAATCATCCCATTATTATTGAAAAGTAACTTTTTTATACTAAAAAGTTTTCAGTATAAAAGGTTAAATTTCTGATATTAACTTTTCAAAATACATTTGAGTTGCATGGGCCGTGGTGCACCTAATATGCCTTACACAATAAACTCACCCGATAAAATTTTTACTTTTCATGACTTTTATTACTTCATACAAGTCAACATGTGATTCACCATATACTAAAAAATATATACTATTTTGTTCCGAAACAACATTCACACTTAAAAATGACACATGAACCAAGAAAAAGAGAGTATGAGAGTGTAATAAATAATAAAATAAAAAATGTATTTTATTGACTTTTATGAGTGTAGAATATTTTCTTTTTAAATGTGTGAAAATAGAGTTGAAACGTCTAAATTAGACAAATATGAAAGTAGAGTTGGGACAGAGGTGACATTCTTTTAAACAAAACAATAAAATTTTATGTGAAACTTATTCCAGGATAGAGGGATCACTTTTATACTTGATTAGATCTCTTGTGAACCAGAGTTCACATGAACTCATATCACTGTTATGTATAATTACTATCACTGTTATAAAAATATATTTAATTTTATAATAATAATAGTGTATATAAATAATAGTGATAATGAATATATATAACAATGAAAATATATAAATATAAAAATAATATTTGATGAAACTGAATTTATGTGAATTGAAGTTCACACAACTTTTTTGTTTTCATACTCTTAAAAGTTATTTTTCCCATTTTTTTTTAAAATTTTCAATCTTTTGTATAAGACTATAAGAGCATATGTTATTTATTATATTGTTTAAATCACCAATATATAATTTTTTTTATAAATGAATAATGTAATCTTTAAAATTTAAAAGAACATATTTATATAATGTAAAATTGTTTAGGGATAAATTTAGCTTTTAGTAAAAATATATATGAAATAGCCATATAAAAGAATCTCACGAGAGCAAACATTTTATTTACTCTTACTTAACCATTAAAAGGAACGTACACGTGATTTTATCCAGTTACGATACAAATTTAAAAATTCTCTATCTGCTCTATACACACTATATGAATGCTATAATAATTTTAATAGCTAGAAAATATGGTAATTCTATATCTTTAAATATTATTACTATGCATATCATCACTAATAGACACAATATTATTGCTCAAGAGTCGAATTAATAAAATAATTATACAAAACTAAATAATTTTTGTTCCATAAGTCTTTTTTTTTTATAGTTCGTTTTGGACGAATATTTTATTGAAATTTAATTTTAAATATAATAGATATAATAACATTGAAATTTTTCATATTTTAAAGCAAAAATACGAAACAAACTCAGTAAAAATTTGTGATTTCCATTGCCAGAGGCCTTATAAAACAAGAATTATATAAATATTTTTAAAATAAAAAATAAATAAGAAGCCTTTAGAAACAACAATTAATAATTTAAAAAATCGATACTTAATATAATATCTAAACTTTAATAACATATATTAATTATTGAATTCTTTAGTTTTGAATTGCATGTTATTTTGTTACAATCACAATTTATAAATTAAAAATTATCTTAAAAACTACTCACTCTCTCCTACATAAATTTGTACATTTTTTATTGAATATCCCATACAAATTTGCATAGTATTAGAAAATATATTGATCTGTGTGCACACTCACAAACTTATACACATATTTACTATTATTTTATATATAAAATATAATTTAAAAAAAATATGCCTTCTATAAAGTGCACACTTCTATGTAACAGAGGAAATATTGACAAAATCCTTTAGGGTATGTTTGTTTTGGGACTAGCACGGATGGACGTAGGACTTTGCGATCACGTCTCTACACGAGTTTGGGATGTAACATCCGGATTTCACATCCCAAACTCAATCCACACCTAAAAATACCTATTAAACCTATTATTACTCTTTCCAACACAACACTCATAAAATACCTATAATATCAATCATTATCACACTTTGATTTGACATAAAGTAACATCCTACCCTACTAAAATCCCAAAACAAACACACACTTTTACTATTCATCAAGGTTTTCACATCTCAGGATTTCAAAGTCATGACTTCCCACGACCCCCTTAATCCCAAAATAAACGTACCCTTAGGCTCCATTTGGATGACTGAATTTGAAATCCGTGGATTTCACACACAAATAACCACTCTTTTCAAGTAAGTTAGGTGAATTTATAAATATTTAGATTTGAGTTTATGTTCAAAATGGAGGAATTCTAAATACTCATCAAAACCATGTAATTTGTGAAATCTCTCCCCTCTACTCTTCCATCTCTATCTTTTCTCTACTTTTTTTTCTTCTCTCTCATCTATTTACAATTCATGATTTGAAATATATGTCTTCTTACATGTATTTTTTTAAAAAAATTCATTCATTTTCAAATCCGTCCATCTAAATGAAGTCTTACATATATTTTAAAAAAATAAAAATTGATGTGCATTTGCAATGTGTTGTCTCTATCTAAATCCGCCTTCGACCATTAAGATCACCTTTTAAATTTTATATAAGACGGAGCCTTTAAATTTGTTAATGGGATGTTCTTATCACATATTTATCATTTTAAAATAAATTTGATTAAGTTCATGTTTACTAATTTCATCCCAACTTTTTTTTTCACATTTTCTATTTTGAGATATTTCAATTCTTTTTTCAAAATTTAAAAAAATAATTTATACTAATAAAAATTAATAAAATATATTTTTTATATTTTATTAATTAACTTTGTGTACATGCTCTACTTTATTTAATCGATTTGCACAAATTTTTTGAAATAAAAAAGACTCGTGATGGAGGGAGTATTAAATAATTTTGGCGGGTGTGCAAGTTGATAAATTAATAATTACTGGAGACTTTAAGATTTACCATTTTAGCTACGTTTGAGAAACAAACAAAAACAGTTTTACCCTCGAGAAATATTTGTCTTTGAGGTAATGATGTGCACGTGTGGGTACTGGGAATACACAATCATCATTATCCATGTCTACCAACAAAAAATAAAAATTCACCCATTTTGACCTTCCATAGCCTTATTCCTCCATTTTCCCCATCTTGTATTCTTTATTTTCTCAGATGACAAATGATTATAGTGACCATTTTTTTGGCCTAAGAAACAATAATGTCAATAGTATCCACTTGATAACTCTCAAGAGTCAAAGGTATTTAATTTGGGCAGAAAAATAAATTGATGTTCTTTCAAACAATCAATTATAATATTATTATAATTAATTTATTATAATAGTTCTTCTTACTGCCAAACAAAGATCATCCATTTCATTTCGCTATAAAATGAGTTTGTAACTATTATAATAGAGGATCACAAGTGCAACCTAGAATTGTACTGCAATCGAAACCACAACCTCCATAATCGAGGAACCACAATCTTATCGAATAAATTTTTCATTTTTTCTCGAGTTCAAGATCTGTACTAGACTCCCTGAGCTATCTACACTTGACGAGAGATTAATTTTCTTTATTCAACCACTAAACTTGTGTTTTATTAGTTGTTAAATTATTTTTTAAAGAATAATATTTTACTCTTAATATTATATTATTTGTAAATTGTTCTTCAGATACAAGTTACGCGATGGCACAATGGTGGTAAAGTAGAAATGTGGTAAAAAGTACTCCCTCTGTCCCAAAGCAATTTGCAAGGGAGGAGTAGCACACAAATTAAGAAAAAATAGAATAAAGTAAAAAAAAAATGTTTTGAGGGTTAATTTGGTAAAATTTTATGTAAAAAGTGAAAAAATTAGTTGGATTGAGTATAATGTGGCCCAAAAAGTGAAAAAGTAATGACATTTTGTGTAAATATGTAGATATTGTGAAGGTGAAATTTATAAAATAGTTTTCTTTTTTTGGTTTGCAAGTTCCTTTGGGACGTCCCGAAAAAGAAAATTTACAAGTTCCTCTGGGACGGAGGGAGTAATTCAAATAAAAAATTTAGTTGTATAATATATTAATACTTAATTTATAATTGGCGAGGATTATGCTAATATATTAAAGATTTCTAATGAATAAGGTGCCCATGATTTTATGTCCTTAATGACATAGAGTGTGCAAAACAGTATAATATCATGTGGCGGTAATGAAATTAGCGGTGTGTTTTTTAAGCTTCAACAACGATATAACATGCATGGAAAATGGCCAAACAAAACTACATAACACTTCGTAAAATAATTCTTTAATGGTAATGTGGATGAGATATACACGTAGTATTTATTATATGTAATGAGAATAAATGAGATACATAGTATTGTTTTTTCCTCCTAAATAAGGTAATCATCAACCCCATTTAATTACCTCCATCTCAGCTTATAATCATCCTCCTCAATCAATCTCTCATACCACAGCAAAACAATAAATCCGATTTGTCACAAAATGCAACTTTTTCAGTTTTTCCAAAGGGTTGGGCATCGCTAGAATTCACAGTGAAAGGGGAAATCATATTTTTACGCTACAAGAGAATTATGAATTATCTACCATATTAAACTTGCCTATAAAAATTTTAATTGTGAAATTGCCTACTAATTGCATAGACATATACTTAACCTACAAAAAATTTACCAACGCTATTATTTTGCCTGCAAAACAAAATCTCTAGATAATTAATTATTAATAAGCAAATTTTCTCTTAGCAAAACTCTTTGTAGATAAAGAATAAAGATGGTTGTATATAATTAGGAAAATTCGTAGATAATTTCGCAGGTGATCCCTAATACATATTCTTTCCGTCCCACTATAAGTTGCTTATTTTACCTTTTTCGTATGTTTCACTGTATGTTGCTCATTTTCTTTTTTATCTTTTTAGGAAACTACTATTCACTTTTTTATTATTATTTTTAATATTTTTTACACTATTCTCATTACTTTTTTAATTCCCCATCACATTATATTTTGTCTTTTTCGTCTGTTTCACTGTATGTTGCTCATTTGCTTTTTTATTTTTTTAGGAAACTACTATTCACTTTTTTATTATTATTTTCAATACTTTTTACACTATTGTCATTATTTTTTCAATTTCCCATCACATTATTTGTACTATATTAATATATTTATACACTTCTTAATACTCATGCCCAAAAGGTATGAGCGACTTATAAGGGATGAAGGGAGTTATTTTTATTGGAAACTTTGTAGTCGTCATTGTAAGTGAGTTAGCATCAGATGACTGAAATAGATGAACAAACAAAACAAGAAAATTGAGGCTCTTGAAACATGATTTCCTTAAAACAACACATGTCTTTCACTCTAGGTGTTAATGTATTAAAAGACACTTGTTTCCTCAGATTCAATATCTTGCTTAAAGCGAATTGAGAAATGCTCGAATTGTCACGGGAATAAGAACAAAATTTATGCAAAATTATAACTCACGAAAGTGGCAATTACCGGAAAAGATATATGTATTTTTTCTCCACCCAAAAGCTTCGTATGTGTTTCTTGTTGTCTATTACAACACACCCAAATGCTATTTATAGCACCCAAAATAGGACTGTTGGAGCTTGGCCATAAAGACCAACTAATGACCTCGGATCATAACTGAAAAACACCTAAATAAATTTCATTAATTCAGAATTTTTCAAATTTAAAACATGTTGTAACGATCTCAACCCTGTCAAGTTAGCCTCAAAACTCTACATATGGAAAATAATTAGCTTATCAATCCGCAATCAACTCGTTGCGATATTCGTGTATGCAGATCGCCCTCGAACACAAGTTTGAGATTTTTAGGCCAAATTCGGTCATGATTTGCACCCCTTTCATGCAAACGTAAAGTGTGAAGGAGCATAACCCCACAACTTTCTTACAAACTAAAAGTAGATTCTTTTTTTATACACTCACTTACTCAACAACAATTTTTCAACGTGGAACAAAAATATTTAGCCTTTTTCTCTTCGTTCCCTTAATTTTCCATTTGTTACAACAACAAACTTAAAAATTCAATTTCTCATTCACTCAAACTCGAAATTTGGCGAATAATGTGTCAAATCGAAGCTCTTTTAGATATGCACATTTTCCAACAACCATATACACAAATACCATTGACAATGCTTTTATTGGTTGAAGTATTAGCCGAATTAATGTAATGTGAGATGTTTATCATCCAGTTAAAAGAGAGACAATTGGCATTTCCCTGGTCA
The DNA here is from genome assembly GCA_026898435.1 of Prunella vulgaris. Lineage (NCBI taxonomy): Eukaryota > Viridiplantae > Streptophyta > Magnoliopsida > Lamiales > Lamiaceae > Prunella > Prunella vulgaris. The sequence continues at coordinate 223,872 of JAPKLY010000174.1, forward strand.
AATGTCTAAGGTTGGGATGGATTATCATGGAGATGGATGTTAAACTTGCTTAGTTGTGGAAGCTGTGAATGACATATCGGGATTCATTCCACCCATTGAGGACTGTTGAAGGGAGTTAAGATCTTATAAGGTTGTTTGGGTTCATCGTGATGTCAATGTTGTGGTACTCTGTTTGGTTAAAGTTGTTATATAAATATTATTCTAATTCTCATTATTGGATCATACCTCCATTTTCTTATTTCTTTTATGATTAGTCTTCCCAATATAAAATAGATTACCACTATTCATACCCCAAAATCCTCTAAATATACCTCATTTGATAAACATACCCCATTAAAATTAAAAAATTATTATATATTACTAAGCATACACCATAATATCCTTACTCCATCCAAAAAAAAAAAAAAAAACTAATATTCCCTCCATCTCGGAACAACTTTCATAGTAGTTCCGGGCACGCGAATCATGGAAAAGTAAAAATGTGAGTGTAAAATTAAATAATAAAATAAAAAAAAATGTATTTTGTTGACTTTTGTGAGAGAGAAAAGTTTCCTTTTTAGGTGTGTGAAAGAAGAGTTGAGACATCAAAATAAGGAAAGTGTGAAAGTAGTTTTGGGACGAAGGGAGTACTCACCTTTTTCTCTACTTCAAAAATATAATAATAAAAAAAAATATTGACTCCTTAATTTGTAAAAAATCATAAAAATTAAAAATATTTTGAAAAATATTAAAAAATATCATTTTTTAAAGTATAAAAATTAAAATATCATTTTAAAAATAAAATTTTCATAAATATTAGAAATTAAACTATTTGAAGTGTAAATTAAAATTCAAAATATATTAAAATTTAAAAATCAATAAAATTAAAAATACAAATCTGAAAAAATAATAATTAAGAAAATAAAATGAATCTTCAAAATAATTAAATTAAGTATTATTTAAATAAAATTATTTAAACCTAACTAAAATCTGAAAAAATAAATAAATCAAATAAACTAAAAAAATAAGTTTAAAAGAAATTTAATATATATATATATATATATATATATATATATA
>JAPKLY010000174.1:225027-293573 GCA_026898435.1 Prunella vulgaris
GGTTAATAAATCAGATTTTTTTAAAAAAAAATCAACTAAACTTCATAAATAATTAATTAAAAGTTAATTTTTATTTTTATTTATCTTGGATTAAAAATTGATTTTTTTAAAATTAATTTCTTATTTTTAACTATTTGTTAAAATTTTAATTGGAATATTTGCGATTTAGTTGATTTGTTTAATATTTTTTAGATTTTATTCTTTTTTTATTTTTTAATTAATTTTTAATTTGATTATTTAAAAATTTATCAAAGTTTAATTAATTTTTTTAGTTTTTCAATTATTATTATTATATATATATTTATTTATTTTAAAATTTGATCGTTTCAAACATAAAAACAAATTTTAAAATTAAATAACTTAAAAATTTATAATTAAACAAATTTTAAAAAAAAGATATATTAATTTATTTCATATTTATATAAGGATAATTTGGTCTTTTTATGTATGTCTGTTTTTGTCTCTAAAATAATGAGGGTATATTTAGAAATATTTAGGGTATGAATAGTAGGACTCTATAAAATATGGGTGGAATTTTCTTTATACGTTTTTTGTTGAAAAAAACAATGTTACTAAGTACATATGGTAATAAAATTTTAAAATTACAAAATTACAAATTTTAAGCAATAAAAATAGAATATCAAAAGTCATAAATAAAAAAAAGAATTGAGAAGGAAAAGAAGAATTATACTCGATTTTAAATGTTTTCAAGACGTATTGAATTATCTCAATGCGCAACTACTGTTGATGTCAATGAACATCTTCAATTTTTTTTATGACAAAAGTTTATATAAAATATTTCATAGTATAAAATATAATATATATATATATATATATAAATTTGTGGATTTTTGATCGGGTCGAATCGGATTTAAACATTTTTCTAAAAAATTTGTGCAAGGTAGAATTTCAGATTTTCGCTCCCAAATATGTTACAATTTGCCTAAATATGTGTTACAATCAAACTAAATGTTATTTTGTTACATATATATCACTTGTTTTTGTAGGTATAATATTTTTTCATACAATGTAAGAATAAAAAGTGTGTTATTATAAGAAAAAATATTATTTGTTCATAAATATATATTTTATTGTATATATATAATTATTTAATCTTATAATAACACATATAAAATAGTAAAAAGTATGTTACTACATTAATCAATATATCTAGCTTTTTAAGGGATGGTGATTAAATTTAAAAAGATATATTTATTCTTAAGAAATATATATTTTATTCTATAATAACACATGTTTCCCCATATAGTAACACAAATTGGGAAGCAAATATGTGTTACTATTAGAGAAAATGTGTGTTACAATCTTATAAAATATTGTTATTTTGCATGTATTCATTTATTTTTATAGAATAAATAATTTTTAACATAATATAATAGCAAAATGTATGTTATTATAAGAAAAATATTGGTTTTTCATAAATATTTATTTATTTGTATAAAAATAAATTTTTTTTATGTAATAACACATATAAAATAGTAAGAAAGCGTGTTAATATATGAATCAATATACCTAGATTTAAAAGGATGATGATTAAATTAAAAAAACACATTTATTCTTATAAAAATATATTTTATCTTATAGTAACACACATTTGTCCATATTGTAACACACATTTGCCCGTATTGTAACACACATTTGCCCATATTGTAACACAAATTAAGGAACAAATCTGTGTTGCTATTAGAGCAAATATGTGTTACAATTTTATGAAATGTTGTTCTTTTTATATATATTCACTTATTTTTATATAATAAATAATTTTCAGCAAAATGTGTCTTACTATTAGAAAAAATATTATTTTTTCATAAATATTTATTTTTTACCAAACATTAATAAAAATATATATTTTCTTATAGTAACACACATTTTTCTATTAGACTGTATAAAAAAAATTATTTCTACAAAAAAATGAATATATGTAAAAAAAATATAACATTTAATCTGATTGTAACACACATTTTGCCTAATAGTAACATGCATTTTTCCAAATTGTAACAGGTTTAGGGGCGAAATACTTCGAAATTACAGCTGCGAAAATTTTGAAAAATAAAAAAATCAAAATCCGATTCGACCCGGTTAAGGACCCGCAAATTTTTAATATATATGTTTTACACCGTGAAACGATTTACATGGGCGTGCCTCACTTTTTATATTTAAGTTAGAAAAATATCAATTTATTGATTTGGCATTCACAAATAACTTTGGCTACTTACTGAAAACATACCACTAGAATATGAACGTTGATTTCATTTTTTTGGAAACGATTAAAAAAAATGTGACATTAGATTAAAATAAAATAATTAATTTACAATGTAAAAAAAACAAAATACTAATAATAATAATAATAATAATAATAAATTTTCTTAAATGATTTACAATCACAACCAGCAAACTCCACTACTCTCATATTTAGTTTGAAAATTTCTAAAAGCTTAGAGGTAAATAAACAATTAGCTCATTGCAGTCTCCTAATTTATGACAAATACTTGAATAAATATTACACATTATAAGTCGAATCATTTTAACTCACAAACATGCATACTAAATACTCACATTTGTGTTGGCTAGGCCAGCCACATATGAGGAGGTCTCCGATAATCTTTTCTTGTTGGACGATAGTCCTGAGACTAAGATTGTAATGTGTTTATTTTAAAATTATCATCATCTTATTTTATTAAAAATTTAAAATATTATAAATTTTTTGAAAGAGTTTATAAACTCAATAAAAACTTCAATAATTTTATGAATGCAAATGCAATGAACTAATGATAATTCTCATTGTTACGGTCTAGGCAAGCTTGAGAGATTATTTTTCCATAGTACAAAGAGAGTCACATAAAATTCAAATTGCTTGTGAAAATTTTAAAATTTAATATTAAATTATCACAAAAACTTGTGTGCATGCAAGTGCATAGTATGCACTTGAATTTTACTTCAATTTTAAATTTAATTTGTTATTTTTAAAAACACACACTACACCCCGCACTATATGTTTTTTTGGCAATTGGGATATTAATTATTTTGTCTTTGGGTAGTATTATTTGTTCTTGGGGTATAATGAGTTGTTCTTGGGGTATTTACTTTGGGGTATTGTGATTTGTTCTTTGGGTATTGTTATTTGTTCTTCGGGTATTGAGAATTGTTATTGGGGTATTTACTTAGACTTGTTCTTGGGATATTATAAGTTGGTCTTGAGGTATTTACTTAAATTTGTTATTGGGGTATTATAATTTGTTCCTGGGGTATTGTGAGTTGGTCTTGGGGTATTGTGAGTTGTTGTTGGAGTATTTGTTTAGATTTGTTATTGTGGTATTTATTAGTTGTTATTGGGGTATTATAATTTGTTTTTGGGGTATTATATTTTTCTCTTGGGGTAAAAAAGAAAAGGAAACGCAGCCTTCTCTTCTTATCCGGATCGGACTTTCTTCTTTCAATTTCTCTCGCCGATTTTCTTCAAACTAATCGGCATCTCAGTTTTCCTGCGATTGTGATCCGTAGAAATCAACCAATTTCTGGAGAAAGAGCACCTGAGTTTTCAGGAGGACGATGTAGTCCGTCGTTTCTCGGAACAGCTGGTCGGGTTTTATCTCTGCGGTGTCGGTAGGAATGAGGTTTCAGAGGGCCTCCAGCTTATCGGATACTGACGCGCCGCCGTCGATTTGGGTGGAGATACGGTGGCAGGATTGGGGCTTTCGCAGCCGCCTCTTTGAGTTTGATAATATCCTCAGCCTTCTGACGGCAGTGGACGCTGAAATTCTCAGCTTCGAGCCCATGGCGGTGGCAGATTCACTGTGATCGAAGCGGTGGCGGTGTCTCTGTCGGGAGTCGGGGGATATGCAGTATGGGGTTGCCGAATTTGTGGTTTGTGGTAAATGGTGTGGCAGTAGTAAACACCCGGGTGCACAGGAGAATGACTCTTAAATTATACTCCCTCCGTCTCGTAAGAATTTGCACCCTACGGGACGGCACATTTTTTAAGAAAAATATGTTTTATATATAAAGTAGTGACATATGGGTAAATATGTGTATAGGTTTGTGAGTGTGCACGTAAATCAATGTTTTCTTTTTTAGTAGTGTGCAAATTTGTGTGGGACGTCCGAATAAGAAAAGTGTGCAAATTTCTGTGGGACAGAGGGAGTTTAAAAATTAGCCTCTAGATAGAAGTAATTTTTTTTAAAAATATCTCATGTTAATTTTTTTTACGGGTCAAATTTCAATAAAAAGTAACTATTTTGAATTTTAGGTTCGCAAGGTCGATTATATATTTCTTTTGTTCCACTATAAATTTTTCATATTTTTTATGTCCAATAATAAATTTTTTATTTCGTAAGAAATAAAAACAAAATCTCATATATTAATGAATAAATATTCATTCTTTTTTGAACAATAATTTTTTACAACTCTCCATTACTCTATGCAAAAGTCAATACAAATTATTTAAAAAAAGATGTTAATTATAAATAAAAATCACAATTGTTCGTAAATTTCAGTCTAATCTAAATTTCTAAATTCGTTACAAATAAAATCTCAATTTAAATTTTATTAGCAATTTTAATTAGAAAATAAATTTCAATCCACCCGTAAAAAAATATTAATTATGTGTTGTTATGTGAAATAATCTACACATATCAATTCATTTTATTATTCAAGGACGGAGATATAAGGTTGATTTGAAAATAATGTTGGAGTGTTTGAGACTTGATGAACCAACTTCTAATTATTAGCAACTACATTTATTGATTAAAGAAAAACTTATATTATTCCAACAATTTTTTTTTTTAAACAAGATTGATTTATCATAAACTACAATAATAGAAATAATCTCATCATTCAAAAGTTGACAAGTGAGATAGACCCAAAATAATGAAAACCTTAACTAAGGTCAAACAATAATACTCCCTAAAATATGCTCAAGTAGTAGTACCAAATTTGTACGTATTTTTCTACATACCATTCTTTATACAAACTGATAACAAGGTCAAAAGCCCCCACCCCACCCCCCAATCAATACAGCCCACAAAGTTACAAAACAAACAGCAGAGGTCAGCTCGTCTCTCCATAGTCCCATTCATATGCTGTTATTCAACCCCATTCCCATTTCCTCTCTCTCTCTCCTCTCTCTCTTTCATGGCCGCCAAGAAGAAGAGTAGTGAAGAAATTTCCCTCTTGCATACGACTTATATAATGGGATTCTTTCTTCAACTACCATGAAAACAGAGATCCGCATCCAGCTCTCTCTGTTGTTACTTTCTTGATTTGCGTGCTTGACTATCTTATCTCTTTATTTTCTTGTTCAAACAAAAGGGCTGCTGTTCTTAATTGAATCTCGATTTCTTGTTTACTGAAACTACATTCAAAGAACCCACCTTTCTTACAGCTTCCTTATTTTTATGCAATTTCTTGAAAAGGGTTTCTCTCTCTCTTCAGAAAATTCCCAGTTCTTGAAAAGGCTACTTTTTTGTGAAGAAGAAAAAGAATTGACATGGGGAGTAAATGGAGGAAAGTTAAGCTAGCTTTTGGTTTGAATCTGTGTGTGTATAGCCCTAGAAATCATGTAGCCGACAATGATGACGATGACAACTCCCTGCCGCCGTCGGAGAGGCGGTCCGACGCCGCCCTTCTGTCGCCGCCGGGTGACTGGACTTCTGCTCCGGCAACGCCATCTACTAACAGGCTGAGGCTCTCCAAGAGCTTGAGTAGATCTTCTTCTAAGGTTGTTATTTCTTTCTCTTTTAGTATTCACTTCTGTTTATGGAAGGTGATTCAGTTTTCTGATTTATTTGTTAGCTGATAGTAATAGGAACTTTGTTAGAACAGAGTTTTTAACTTTTTACCTCTTCAATCTATGGTTTTAGATGTTAATTTAGGCAAATACCCATCATAAATAGGGTTAAAATTGAATCTTTGCTCTGTTGATTCCATTGGAAGTCTGTTACTATGATTGGAAGACCAAAGAATCAGGGCATCTTATCCCATGTCTGATAAATTACTGTATATACTGCATCTAATTCCTTTTTGGATCAAGTTCTTTCTTTGTTCAATATTCTCATGGGGTTCTTTCTTTCTTTCTTTCTTTCTTTCTTTCTTTCTTTCTTTCTCAGAAAACTTGTTCCATATGCTTGGCCTCGATGAGACGAGGCGATGGCCAAGCTATATTCACTGCAGAATGTTCACATTCCTTTCACTTCCACTGCATTGCATCAAATGTGAAGCATGGAAACCAAGTTTGCCCCGTTTGCAGAGCGAAATGGAAAGAAATTCCCCTCCAAGGCCCCAACCCGGATCCTCTACAAAGAGGAAGAATAAACCCAGTAGATTGGCACCAAAACAACGATTTTATGACTGTTATCCGTCGTTTACCTCCACCTGCACGATCAAATTCAGCTCGGAATGCTGCCCCAGTCTTTCAGATTCCTGAACCAGCAATCTTCAATGATGATGAGTCACTGGATCAAGAAACCAACCCCTCATCGAATAAGACTCCATTGAATTGCGATGACAAGAGAAAAGTTGTCTTCAAGACGTATACAGAAGTTCCAGCCGTTGCTAAGTCCAGCTCGTCCGATAGTTTAACCATCTTGCTTCATCTGAAAGCCCCTGTGTCTAATTCATGGCATAATACCAACAGAACGGCGAATATCTCTCAAGCACCTCGTGCACCTGTTGATCTTGTTACTGTTCTAGATATCAGTGGAAGCATGGCTGGTACAAAGCTTGCTTTGCTCAAACGAGCTATGGGGTTTGTGATACAGAATCTTGGCCCCAATGATAGGTTAGCTGTGATTGCTTTCTCTTCAACAGCTCGACGCCTCTTTCCTCTTCGTAGAATGTCTGAAACTGGAAGGCAACAAGCTTTGCAAGGGGTTAACTCCTTGATTGCCAATGGAGGAACTAACATTGCCGAAGGCCTGAGAAAGGGCGCTAAGATAATGGAGGATCGACGAGAAAAGAATCCTGTTGCTAGTATAATACTATTGTCTGACGGACAAGATACATATACAGTCAACTGCCATAGCCAGAACGCGGCGAATTACGAGCTGCTTCTTCCTTTATCGATTCGCCCTGATGAAGCCTCAGCTTTCAAGATTCCAGTTCATGCGTTTGGATTTGGTGCTGATCATGATGCGTCGTCCATGCACTCGATTTCTGAGATTTCTGGAGGAACCTTTTCATTTATCGAGACTGAAGGGGTGATCCAGGATGCATTTGCACAGTGCATTGGAGGCCTTTTAAGTGTCGTGGTCAAGGATCTGAGTGTACAAATCGAGTGTGTTCACCCGAGCATCCATATCAGCTCGTTGAAAGCGGGGAGCTACCCTAATCGGGTTTTGTCCAATCAGCGAGCAGGGTCGATTGATGTTGGAGATCTTTATGCTGATGAAGAGAGAGACTTCTTGGTTTCTATAAATGTTCCTATTGAAAGAAACGGGAATGAAACTTCACTTTTGAAGGTGAAGTGTTTGTACAAAGATCCATTGACAAAAGAATCGGTGGTCTTGGAAGATGAAGATGTGAAAATCGAGAGAACAGAAGTAGCTAGACAAGAGGATGCTTCAGTTGAAGTGGACAGACAACGCAACAGGATACGAGCAGCAGAGGCAATGGGACGAGCACGAACAGCAGCTGAGAACGGGGACTTAGGTGGGGCCGTTTCTATTCTTGAAAACACACGAAAAGCTCTGTCTGAAACCGTGTCAGCTAAGTCACATGATAGGCTGTGTGTTGCACTCGATGCTGAGCTTAAGGAAATGCAAGAGAGGATGGCGAGCCGGCATGTTTACGAGGCATCAGGACGAGCTTATATTCTATCGGGGCTGAGCTCACACTCGTGGCAGAGAGCAACGGCCAGAGGAGATTCAACTGATGGATCAAGCCTTGTTCAAGCCTATCAAACCCCATCAATGGTTGAGATGGTTACTCGTTCTCAGGCCACATTGTTGGGGAGTCCTTCAGCTCAGAGGCTTCTACGACCAGTGTGGTCATTTGCTTCACAGCCAAAGCCAAGGTAGTAAATTCGGGCCTGCTATTTCCTTCCCGTCCTATATCGTGTTTTGGGTAAAAAACGAGCAAGACACGAAGGAGATCGTCTGTGTTTGATATTGATATTCCTGTAAGATTTTGTGAAGAATAAACTGGGCAAGGAATGGGGAGATGTAGGTAGGATATAACAAGTGTTTTTTGTTAGTTTAATTTGTGTGATTGTTGGGGGTGATGTAGATAAGGGGATGGGTATATGGTTTTTTGAGATAATTGGGTATTTTCTATTTATTAGTTAATTTGTAATTGCTGGTGATACTCTATCCACCTCTTTAATGTAAGAATTGCAATTTGATTTTGTTCTAAACTTGTGTTCATCTTACTACAACTACAACTCCAACCATCAATTATTGATTTTTTTTTTGAAATCTAATATCTTGATTGAAAAATTCCAGAAGTTTGTTTTGAGCAATCTTGAGTACAATAAAAACAGCTAACATGTCTGAAATTTAATTTCAGGAAAACAATGGCTTTACAGTTCATTCCTAGTTGACTTGAACTTCCATGATTAAAAAGCAGCTTCCTTTTCCATCTCACTTTTATCTATTCTCCATTTGCCTTTGGAATTTCTTGTTTTATGCTGCAACTTTTTTGGGCACCCACAAATCACACATTCCACAACATCATCAAAAGAAAAAAGAAAAGATCCAAGAAAAAGAAAGATATCAATCATTACCCTTTAATCCCTTGTGCAAACTGCAAGAATTGAGCAATATTTTGACATAGATCACGTACAGAGTTTCAAATTTGTTACTAGATTGTCTAATGTATCAAAGGAAGAAGTAAAACAAACAAAGCGCACACTTTGTCAGGATGAAGGCAATGCCACTAAACTAGACATAATTCTCAATTTTTTCATTTAAGAGCCAAAACTGATTATCGGAATCAGAAGACATGCAGATTGGTGCTGCTCATTCTATCAGAATACGTAGACTGAATTGGAGATTGAGACATACATGCTCAACCCCTCGAAACGTGAAAACACTACTTCTGAAAGACATACGTCCTGCTTCATTTGCTTTCTTTGGGCCTGGGAATTTTCTTATATTCATAGTTTTCCGTGTCAACCTTCTGTTGCAAAGCCTGTAAAGAAACATGTGCTTAGAGAAAATTAATGCACTTACTTCATGTGAATTACATGCACACCAATAGGTTACCTTCAGGTCTTCCTCCAGTGAAGTCCTTTTTGGTTTGTAAGAAACCAAAGGTCCTGTTCTTGATAGTGCTTTTCTTGTCTCAATAATCTCCCATTCTCGATCATCCCTCACTTTAGCAATGTCCTTGCTGGATAAGAAAATTTCAGTGGAGGACCATAGTGTAATTCAATATTTTCTTAAGATAACTTATTCAATCATATTATCATTGTACAGAGGAGAGCTTAATCAATTTACATGATCATCTAATATGAGATTAAGACTCATAAGACTACAGGGTACATAAATATTGCAAAAAACGCAACCTATAAAGGAGTAGGGAAGTAAACATAATGATTTCTCAAACCAAAAGAATCGTGTGACCCCATTTCCCGAAATGGCCAATCAGGAACACTCAAAGCATGGGCATAACTCCAGATCACCTATGACATTAAACAATCTTGTGAACTACATAGATTCTCATTGGACAAACTATATATCTTTGTAACATAACTGTCCTTCACTTGTTACACAGCTTATAATGAGCAAATATTGACAAGATAGTCCTGGACCAGTTAGAATGAACTACCCCTGTCACGTTTCGAAATGCATCACACACCTTAAATCAAATACATAACCGAGGAGATAAATATTTCCTGCATACGACTATTATTTGCAATCATGACTCATTGGGACGTCTCAGAACAATTTGCATAGTCCAAAATAATAAACCTTCCTTAAACTCCAACTTAAAATATTTCCATATTTACACAAAATGCCATTTAAGTGGACCCACACATATACCCAATCCAACCCATTTCTTCAATTTATACACAGAGGTGGACGAAATTGCCCCTCAAACCTTGACCCCTTTCTCCACTTTCTTAATTTGTACTCCAATTTTAGGGTACAAACTGTTATGGGACAGATAGTATATAGTTTTCTTAGAAGAGAAGAGCAAACGTAGAGCATACTTTAATTCTGAAACTGATTCTGTTAGTTATCTGAACATTCCAATCATAAGTTATCACCCTGCATTTTGTCTACTCCTCATGAACCAGCAAATTAGTAAAGCATATACCATATAGGCTTAGTTTGCACATAATAGCATGCGTAAACAGTAAAATCTATCATTTCAGGATTTACCAAGGTAATAACTTCAGAGTAAGCTAAGCATAAAACTGAAGCAGAAGGTAGCAAACAAGACTATGTTATAACAGAATACATGTTATTGTTGACTCCTTCATGGGCGAGTATATACCAGCTAATATTAGCAGATAAAAGATTATTATTGAACTAACATTCAATTTCAACCCAACCTTCCTTGTAATAGATGGCCAAGTCCAAGTGCACCAAGAACAGTGACTGAGATCATCGGAAGACCATATCTAACAAAAGGTGATTTCCTGCCCCAACGTTTGAACCCGGAAGCCGAAGGCTGAAACCTGGTAGTGGACGCCGCTGACTGGTTATTTACCTTTGTGGGCTGGACCGAACTAGTATGAGCAGTCGTCATTTCCAATTATATACACCTACATCACAAATCGAATGAACACTTTATCAAGAATAAAATCACTGCTCTCCGCAGAACCTGAACTTCTCAAACAAATTCCATAATAAGTCAGCATTATGAGGTCTATTAAACCCAAATAATTTTATGAGCTATGCATTAACCACATGTCAAGATTACAATAAAAGGGGTTATAAGATCAATTTCAATAGCTGTCGTATTGTCACACCCCATAAGGTGAGGTCTAGAGATCAAACAGAACCCAGATTAGTTTATATATACATATATATTAAACAAAAACCACACACATCAATACAATAATGGAGTTGGTGCAATTTCATGTGAATCACAGATTAAAAGCTACAACCAAGGAATTCGAATTACCAATTCCATATTATTACCTAAAGCAATGAGGAATTGGGTTATATTACTTAAAAGAAATCGAGCTTCAAATCAAAACAACTCACTCAAACACTACAAACAGGGGTTTTTGCATAGCGACCAAGAGAGAATCATATCAATTTGCGTGAAATAGAGATCGCAGAGACAATTACTGACCTTCAGTGCATGACAAATTGGATACGAGGAGTCCTGTTAATGGCGTGTGTGGGAGAGGGACCGACGTCTCTGCGTTTCCCCTAATAATCAAGATTCTACACTGCCTTTCTCAAACAGATTCACGGGATATTGAGAAAGTCTTCAAATCTGATCACCAACAAAATTCGCCGGAAAAAAAATAAAATAATCAATCCGGAAATGAAGGCGAAATGCCGTTATCTGGAAGAAGCTTACTTGAAAGCCTAATTTATGTTTGGGCCTGCTTCAATGAACATGGGCCGGTCAGCAAATTAGGCCATCTAGTTTATGAAATGAAAATTATTTGTTATTGTATTAACTGTGTAATTTTAATTTCTGATTAGATTTAACTAATTATAATTTTATATTGATTAAATTTATATATATGTCAGTTTATCACACACAATCTTTTGAAACTAATATTATGAATATAGCACAATGATAGTTATATAAATTTGAAAGATATGACTAACAAATTTATTTCAAAATACTTCTAATTAATTTTTAGGGTCACTTACATATTGGTTCAAAAAAATAGCTATATTTACAAATTGGTTCACAATTTCTACACAGAAGTATATTTTTTTTTTGTACAGAAACATATTTTTTTCTGCACAGAATCAATTTGTAATTTGTGTCAATTTTGTGAACCATTAATTTTCCCTAATTTTTATTTTAAAAATCTCTCAAATTATAAAATTCAAAATGAATGAATTTCAAATTACATAATCTTGTTAGGTATTTTTGAAAATTTTCTAATTTGAATTAGGATCAAAGCTAGTACTTAAAATTCATCCATTGGAATGTTTTACCCCGACAAATAGAGTAAAATTAGGGGGTGTATTGGATTAGGATTTTAAAAGACTTTTTTAGCTGAAAAAAATCCTGCAGATTTTAAAGATTTTGTAGGATTTTGGTGACTTTTAAGATTTTGCAGGATTTTGTAAGACTTTTAAAATAAGGATTTTAATGGATTCTATAGGACTTTGTAGACTTTGCAGAATTTCATGGATTTGTGACATATAATAAAAATTCAAAAATTTTCATACCTTCAAATTTAAAAAAAAAAGAAAAAGTTAAAGACAGAAAAAATCATAATATCATGTCCTTTTAAATAGCATTACTCCACATATTCATAGCTATACTAGTCCTCCAAACATTAGCGTCATGTCGTTCTTGCTCTTGAGTTTGAATGATAGGCTCAAAATCACGGTCTTCATTAACTGGTAATGTTGAAGATGAAGGTTCGTCCACCGATTCAATTGGAAATTCATCAGAATGACATTCTTTGCGAATAAAGTTATGTAGAGCTGCACATGCTAATATTATCAATATAAAAAAGTATCGAAATTGAATAATCAAAGCAACCAAAGTAAAATATAACAAAACTCAAATACCGTAAAAAAATATTATCAATATAAAAATATTACCTAATGACATATGTAATATATAATATTAGTATTATAATAATACTATATAAAAATAAAGATTTATCTTGTATATAAGTTAGGATGAACAATATCGTTTTTTAATACTATTTAATGATTAATTATTAATTATTTTTATTTATTCTAGTATATATGTATATATAATATTATATTACTCTTCGTCACTGTAATTATTTTATCGTTGATGTTATAAATGTAGAGATGAAATTATAAGGTTAAAACTATTTTAGGCCTTAAAAATAAATAATTATATATAAATCAATTTGGGGATAAATAAAGTCATTAATTAAAAAAGTCCACCGAAATCTTAGAGGTTTTGATGGGATTGTTGGTATTTATAAAATACACTAAAGAATCCATCAAAATCCATCAAACCCAACAATCCTTTAAAATCCTTATATTTTTGAATACCAGTGGATTGTTTTTAAGTCTTTTAAAATCCTGATTGAATACCAGTGGATTGTTTTTAAGTCTTTTAAAATCCTGATTGAATACAAATGGATTATTTTTAAATCCTTTAAAATCCTGATTGAATACCAACAGACTTTTTTATAAGAAAAAAGTCCTTTAAAATCCCACGAAATCTTAAACGAATACACCCCTTAGATTATGAATTTAAAATTCATATCCCATGTCCATCCATTTAAAACACAACCTAACATTCTTATTTTAGAAGGTCCTAGACTATTAAAAAATCTCTTAAACTTGTTTCATATTATTTTTTGACTATTTATTTGAGAAATTTTGTTAGAATCTGATTTAAATAGCATTTTAATTGACTAATTCATAATCTTTTAATAAAAAATATTAAATTAATTCATCAAAATTCTTTTAATCTTTGTTGCAAATATATTCATTGATGGTTGAGTCATTCCAACTCCAAAACCTACTTCCACTACCTGGTATAAGCTTTGTGAAAATAAAAAAAAATGTGGAAGAGAGAGAGAGAGAGAGAGTTGTAGGATGAATGTTGATTCATTAAGCATAAACAATTAATGTAAAAACCTGTAATTAAGACAGTTGAAAAACCAAAGCATCCTAAAATTCAATTATTGTTTGTTATCTAAACTAAGAGTTGTAGAAGGTTGATGTCCATTGCAAGACAAAGTAGGTGCAGATTTGATGTGAAAAGATGTGGTCTTAACTTTCAAGTTACATTTCCTGTACAAGTTGACAATCCAGCTCCTCTTGGTCTTCACAATCTCATGATGATCATCACATTCTTTTTCCTTCATCTCCCCCCCCCCGACTTCGCCTTCCTGCGACGACGTCTGTCCTAGATTGTCCGAGAAGAAGTACCAACCTGCCACATACGTGCGCAGACGAAGCTGTTCAAAGAACACAACTTGGACAATCACTCTTAACGGTAGCCTCTCGTTTTGAGCTGCGTGTATGCTCGCCTCTATCGATAGCTTCTGGCAATTCATCAGCCTGCACACCTGTTCCCTTTCCAACTCTGTCAACCATGGATGCCCCTGCACCCTTTCCAACATTAATTAATTTCATCTCATATATAAATTGCACCATCAAACTTGGCCTTGAGATAAACAACTACTTATATATCATTTTTGAAGTTTAAACATTTCATTTCAATATATACTTGCATGTTTCTTGATGCACATATATGAATTAAAAACAAATCCAAATCCAATACATGCAGCAGCTAGATTAGTACATTACCTTCAAGTATATATCAATTGCCCCGTAAATTCCATCATCCAACGACCTCGCGTAATCTGGGATTGCAGAAGCCAATAACAGAAACTTCTCAAGAGTCAAGTTGGCATCAGGAGCAACCTCAGCAAGATACTCGTCTAACAGATTAGCCACGATAGTCGTCGAAGAAAGTGAAGTCGAACCACCTTCCATTTCCACCAGCTCATCATCCTCCTCCTCCTCTACAACATTTGAGTCAACATCATCATGATCAACGGACAAGAAATGATCAACCATCCGTTGAACACATTCAACATCATAGAGTGTCTCCATGGAGTCACTTGTATTCGGTATAAGCAGGTCCCGCAAAACTGCATCTTCCAATTGTGCCCCTATCCTTCTCTCCAACGCCTCTCTGCACGACGCACTAGCATGCAAAACCATGCATGTCCGAAGAAGTCTAAGCAAGAACTTAGTAGGGGTGGCGCCCTTTTGATTAGGGAGTATCTCGACTATCTCCTCAATGAGAGTCCTTTGTTCTGCACCGGACAACATAGGCTGAAACAAGGATTTTCTGCCAATCAAAGGGAGATATCGTCTGGCGTAGAACATAACTGCCCGGGCTACCCCATTCGGGTTCATCCCTTTATAAGCAACAGCCATTATCAACCTCTTGAACAGAGGGAGCTTGAACTTTGCCACATCCTCATACCACCAATCCTCCATTGGGGACGAAGGCTCAGAAGAGGCATTCCACGGAGACGTGCCTAATGGAGTTCGATTGGTGCCATGGCGAGACGTGGACCATCTGTAGAGAGCAGAATCTGTGCAAACTTTTGAAGCCAGGAAATCAATGCATCTTGAGATTATGTGAAGCTCATCTGAGAGAGGGAGTGCTGCCTCACATGTTTCGAGGGCTTTAATCGTGTCCGTCCAATTTGTAAGCACTTGATCAAGGAAGGCTACAGTCTGTGAGATGAGGTTTCCTTCTCCTGGCATTTGGAGGTACTCTGCTGTGCACCTGAGGCAGACTACGTTCTCTGCTGTAATGTCGATTCTAGCCCCGTAGCAGAACCTGGCTATGTGGAAAAAGGAGTCAGCTCCACCGGGTAAATTGGGAAGAGACACAACACACTTGTTTGGCTCCTCACATTCTTGGATGAGTTTATCAAGCAGTTGGCTCTTTGTCATTAGAGGAAACTACATTGGTGATGGGGGGTTAAATTAGTCATTCACTGAGAAATGTATGTATGTATGAATCTACAAAAACTGAAGTTGAAGCAAAGAATTGAGACCTTGTGAAGACGGAAGCACCTTTCCCCAACTTCAATACAAACATCACTAGGAAGGCCATTAGTGCAAAGCCTGATCAGTTGCAAAATCTCATCAGTCATCACTATTTAGCCTAACTGTTGCATGAGATGGTCTCAAACTAGCAGTCCCCGACCCCTAAGTTGTGTCATGCAACAACTATGATATCATATCTAAATTGTCAATAAAATACAATTTTATATTTCACTTTTGTGGCGTGCCAACACAACTAATTCTTTTTAAATCATTGATAAATTTCACAAAAAAGAAAAAGCATTGATATCAAGTATACCGCAGACAGGTATTACCCAATCAACAAAAATTAGCCCACCTCAGAATTTCACACACAAAATCTTTTTAAATCATGACAACGAAAAAACAAATCAACCAATCAATATTAATTTTCATTCAAAGAATAAACACTTACCAATTCTGTCCCTCCAAATCAGCTTTCGAAGTACCCAACGTCATGATGCATGCGCGCGATTCACAGATTTATCATCACAAATAATTTATTCTCACACAAAAAAATAAATTTGACGTAATTAAAGATCATAAAAATTGAATCTTTATGTTGTTATGGGAAGGCAGGAGTAGAATGGGAATGGGAATGGGAATGTGCTGATCGAGTCAATGGGTGGAAAATCTAGTGAGAGAATGTTGCAGCGGTTACAACATATATCATTTAATCAAAATTAGCAAGTGTTAAATTCGAATGACCAACAATATATTATGCAATTTTTACCTATGTTTGTATTATAAGTAAATCGAGGTAAAGGTAAAACTGAGAATGAATGGCGTTAAAAAAAATGATAATGACAAATAAATGTGGTGTTTAATGGAAATCAATTACTCTCTACCTATTTCATGGAATTTTATGAAAATTATTATTTTATTTTAATAAATTATTTCTCAAGCACACTAATAATATAACCACTGTTGTGATAGATTCTCCTTTATTTCAAGCGCATAGAGGTAAAAAAAAAAATCACCGCTTAAAAATGTCTGAATTAAGTGTCGACATGTATATATAATTTTTTTTAGTTTCATCGCTTAAATTTTTTATACTATTTTAGAACAAATACTTGTATGTGTCAGTCCTATGAAATGAAACTCTATTTAATATGATAGGTATACTCATATTATAAACGAAAAATAAAATATAAACTCATTTTACAAACTAAGATTCATGAAATAGTTTCACACAACACCATCCCAATAAATAAATTTATACCAAAAAATATTATAGATAAATTTGTTACAGAAAGTTCTATTTAATCATTATAGTTAAAAAAATAAAAAATAGGCTGATTTGTCTCACAAAATAAGATCTACCTAACTCAATTACACAAGACTCCCTCTTGTTTATTTATGGGACGAGATACCCAGCTTTTATCCGGCTGCTTCAAACTAAAAATGGGCCGTGAATATTAAATACCTGGCCCAATAATAATGGGCCTCTGATATTAAATACTGGCCCAGTTTATTAACACTAGCCATTTTGGGAAATACACTACCCGTAGAAGTGTTCGGCATTTTTTTTCGAAATTTTTACAAAATTTTGGCAAAAATTTTCGAACATTTTTTCAATTTTGTACTGTGTTCGAAAAAATGAAAAAATTTCGAAAAAACTACGGAACAAAGGATAGTGTATTTCCTAAAAAGATAGTGTATTCATTTGGGCAGTGTATTTCCAAAAAAAGCTAGTGTGAATAACCATAGCCTAAATATCTGCCAATAAAAAAATGGGCCGTTAATATTAAATAGCTGGACCAATAACAATGGGCATATAGAACACTAGCATAATAATTAGTTCCTACATTCATTCATATTATATGCGTCACAAATATTAACATCCAGCCGGATAGCAATTAATAATTTTTCGTGATATTTTTGTTTTCCCTATATGTATATAAACCAGTTTATAAACCAATTTGTGATACAATATTTATTAATTTATTTTTTTGCCTTGTTAAAAAGTTGTTCACGTTGTTAACCACTTTCACACAATATCTATTCTTTCTCTATAATTGAAATATACTGAATAATATGATTAATAGATAAATCCATAATTCATGTAAAATATATATCAATCTATGTATTTTCAAATAACAGAATTGACTTCTCTCACAAATTAAAAAAAGTCAGCTAAATTATATACAATTCTGTAAGGCTTCATTTGGTAGGTATTACTAGGTGTTATAAATTTTATATTTAAAATTCATATTATGTTATTTGATTGGGTGTAAAAAAGGTTATATAAAATTATTCTTAAAATGTAGTTACACTTGGTAGCATGTAATAATTTTTTTTCAATCATTATTAAGTTATTTGGTAGGATGTAATATATATAGAAATAGATTTTTTTTAATATATATTATAATATGAAAAAAAAAAAATATATATATATATATACATAATAGATACATACAATGACCATCATCTTCTTCGACCCCTACTATCAAGAACAAAAAACAAACACAAAAAATCTTCAGTGCCTTCTTCGATACCTTCAAGGTCAGCGAGGTTGATGACCATTAACGGTCATGGAAACCCCAAATTGAAATTCCAAAAGAGGAAACTCCATGACTGATTTTCAGAGCTTCGAACGGAGGCGATTTCCGGCGATTGTGAGGAGCGACGATCGTGGCTGTTTTCCGGCGAGATTGATGGCCATTAATGACCATGGAAACCCCAAATACAATCCCCAAATTGAAATTCCAAAAGAGGAAACTCCATTCCTGACTTTCAGAGCTTCAAACAACCTTCTATGGTTGTTAAATTTCAGAGCTAAGAACAGAAACGACAATTCAAGTGTAAAAGGTGATGGCCATGGCGGTTTTCATAGCTTTTGACCCTGGCTTTTCGTTTATTTTTAATTGTTTTTTTTACTGTAGAAACCAGAAAATATTAGTATGGGGTGAGCAAGGACGAAAATATCGGTATCGATGGAAATATCGGTACCTTAAATTTATGGATATATCGGTGGAAATATTGATATCGAATATCGATATCGGTAGAAAATAGAAAATTTACGGAAATTTTGTTAAAATAATGAAAATTTAACATGAAATTTTAGATAATGTTATTACTAGCCTTAATACATAAATTTAACTGAAAAACTCAACAAAAATGAGAATTTTACGACAAACATATCAATAGAATATACATAAGAAATATAAAATGATACAACTGTTGTTTATAAATATTGAATATTTGACAATGAATATCAAAATGATGTCCTATGAGGCTCAAATATAAAGTTGTCAACCGATTTAACTCCAAAATTAAAGTTGAAACAACTAAAATTGAATGACTCAATCCTAAACTTAAAAATAAAAAATATAAAAAATTAACCGATATTTTACCGATTTTTACCGATATTTTATCGATATTTCCATGATATTTCACGATATTTTGTAAAATTTGAACTATAAGTCATCAAAATTGATATCGATATCGATACCGATATATCCCGATATTTACCGATATTTTACCGATATTTTTGAAAAAAATTCATTCCAGAGGATATCCATATCGAGGGTGTCAAAAATCCAAAATTTCGGCGAAATATCGGCGAAATTTCCAGAAATTTTCATCCTTGGGGGTGAGGGACGATATAAACTCTGCTGTTGTGAATAGGGAATGAACCGTAATACGGTTTGTTATTTTACCGGGTCATCCGCAAAATCAAACGGGTTCTTATTATTTCTATATTGCCTACCAAATGATTTTATGTTAAGATAAAAGTCAGTAATATGGGGTTATTACTTCCTACCAAATGGATCCTAAAGGAAAAAAAATTGTATGAGACATATATAATCTCATAAATAAAAGATCTCATTTAAGATCATAAACAATATAATTTTCTTGAAAAAGGGGTAATAATTACATCATCTCGATTTAAACGTCCCACAAGAATCCTCTAAATTTTATGCATCATCACATCCAATTATTACAAATTTTCCATACCTTATATATATATATGCAATGGAAAATTTAAAGTTTTACATTGTATTTTATTGGGTTGGTTACATATAGGGCCCTTTGTTAAGTGTAATATACATGTAAAGACGCCTATGTTACATACGTAACAAATAGGAGCAAAAATGGGCTTTTTTATTACCACATAGGCTCATTTATTATTGATGAGACAAGACGTAAAAAACAAATAGTAGCCAAAAAAGGTGTCTGACAAAAAGTAGGGATTAACTGTTCATATAGCTTCTTTGATTAGACGGTTTCTACAGTAACAAGTGTAAATGGGGGGAAACAAAACACAATTAGCACACAAATTAAGCAAAAAATCCGCTGCATTCCGTTGTTTGAGCGGGTTGGTACACAAATTGGAAGAAAACGATAAACAAAAGAGGTATATGTGCATAAATGTTGTTAGATACGATTCTATTAACTTTAAGTAGGAAGTCTATTGCTGCGGTGCGCCTGTAAGGTGAAGCAATGCTTACGAACTAAGGCTTGGGTTTGGATTTTTTTGGAGATTTTTCGTAACATATTTGTCTACATTGTGTAGAATTGTCCAGAAGTGTAAAAATGCCGGGAAGAAGAGGAACTGGGATGCGATTAGACAAAAAGAACAAGGGTGCGTTGGAAGACAGGAGAGGAAAGCGACCCAGAATTAGAGGTAGTGTGTATTTTTTATTTTTGTCTCATTTGCTCTGACTCATATAGTAAAGTAGGTTTTGGGTGTTTGGTGGGCACACGAGGATGTCGGGGTTGTTTATTGTGGGGGTGGGGTAGGGTTTTGGATTACATTTGTGGTGGTTGGTGGGCGTACGATGATGTCGGAGGGTGGGTGGACGGGTTATTTTGGGGGTGGGGACCATGTGTGAAGATGCGTGAACAGTAAAAAAACATGTCCTGTTGTGTACCACCCGCTTGGAATGTGTACCGTAATGGTACAAGTGTATCAATGCGATTCTCTGTTGCAGTGCTAGGTTTAGAACGTTGTCGAATTAGGTAATCATTGAAATGTACGGTATCGTTAAGAAATATTAGTGCGTTGTTTTGTTTATATGAGTTGTTTTGCGCTTAAAAGAGTACAAATGAGAACGTGTTGATGGCGGATCGGGGCTTGTTTAGGATCGGGAATACATATGTTGAATGTGTTCGAGGTTTAATCTGAATTGAGAAATTAGTGCTAAAATGTGCTTATCCCACTGAATAAACTGATATTTATTAATGGAATCATGTCATTCAACTGTATAATCTCTAAATAATCTGTAATTAGAATCTGCTACAGACACAATGTCAAAAAGTGATTGAAACCAAACACAGACTGTTGAATAGCAGACAGTGTTTGCAATCCATGATGCAAGTCTGGTATTAGATTGTTGAATCTGATCTAGCCTTGACATGGCGAATTCTGAGCCAAAAAGCAGAATCACTACAAATTGGATACTCTGTGTTACATACGGTAGTGTTAAGAAATGATATTGCGTGCTTATGTTAATATGCGTTGTGTTGTGCCTAAAAGAGTATGAATGAGAACCCTTTAAGTACGCATGATGGGCTTGTTTATGATCAGGAATATATATTTTGAGTCTGTCAGATGAATATGAGTTGATAAATTAGTGATAAAATATTCGTATCCATGTGAACAAACTGATATTTAATTATGGAATGATGTCATTGACAGGCAGAATGCAGCCTACAAATCAGTATTCTACAAAAAATATAGATGTATTGTGGGACAAGAATATTTGTATAGTAGGTGTGATTTCGGCTCACATGAATATTTATAAGCAACGTAGAATGCAAAAGGATTGTTACAAAAATATCGTGAAAAACAGTTAGAGTGTTGTACAGTGTGGGACAGTGTAATGTATTGATTTGAGACGTTTAATATGGTATGACTCTCAAACGTTAAGTAAGAGAGATATTTCAGAAACATAAATAGGACGAGCATTGAGTTTGGTTTTGGGGAATTATCCAATAAAAAACAAGATATGGGAAAAGATAGAGAAATGTAAATTTAAAATAGTAAGTGTGACGAAAAATAAAATACAAAATATTAGAAAATACAAAATAATGTGTAGGGAAAATATAATATAACTAAAATGAAAATAGGAAACAAGGCACCCCAAAAAAATATAGCTGTACTGTGGGACATGAATATTTGTATAGTAGCATGTGTGATTTCGTCTCACATGAATTTTTATAGGCAATGTAGAATGGAAAAGGAACAAAAAAATATCATGAAAAATAGTCAGAGTGGTGTACAATGTGGGGCAATGTAATGCATTGATTTGAGACGTTTAATATGGTATGACTCTCAAGCGTTAAGTAAGGGAGATATTTCAGAACATAAACAGGACGAGCATTGAATTCGGATTGGGGAATTATCCTATAAAAACAAGAAATGGAAAAAGATAGAGAAATGTAAATTTAAAATAGTTAGTGTGATGAAAATTAAAATACAAAAATATTAGAAAATACAAATAATGTGTAAGAAAAATATAATATAACTAAAATGAAATTAGGTAACAAGCTACCGATGCTCTTTATAGTCGTATTGTGGGATAAGAATATGTGTATAGTAGTATGTGTGATTTCGTCGCACATGAATATTTATAGGCAATGTAGAATGTAAAAGGAACCAAAAAATATCATGAAAAATAGTCAAAGAGGTGTACGATGTGGGACAATGTAATGTATTGATTTGAGACGTTTAATGTGGTGTGACTCTCAAGCGTTAAGTAAGGAAGATATTTGAGAACAGACACAGGCACTTTATTGAGTTCGGATTGTGGAATTTCATATAAAAAATAAAAAGTATCTAAGGAAAATTCTATTTAACAATATGTTAAAAATATTAAAAGGCGATTAAAAATATTGGTAAATTCAATTTAACAATAGGTTAAAAGATTCTTAGATATTATGTGACACATGAAAGTACAAGAGGGCTAATGCGTAAAGTCTTATGGAGA
The DNA here is from genome assembly GCA_026898435.1 of Prunella vulgaris. Lineage (NCBI taxonomy): Eukaryota > Viridiplantae > Streptophyta > Magnoliopsida > Lamiales > Lamiaceae > Prunella > Prunella vulgaris. The sequence goes on from JAPKLY010000174.1 coordinate 247,667, forward strand.
AACAAGAAGGTAATAGGACGCATGATTTATTTTGGTGGAAAATAATATGTACCAGATTCTGTTCTTGTTTACTAATATAGGTAGTGGTGTACCACTGTGCATCGTCGTGGCCATAACCAACAAAATGACCGTTGGACCTACTCTGACAACTATACCGTTGGATTATCTATAAAGTTATTTTTTAAATAGAGGAAATTCGATGGGACAAAAACTGAAACCCTGACTACATATATATGTACATATGTATGGGGTGGAACTCCATATTTGTACGAGTTTACACGGAGTTGTACAATAGATACACACATAGCAACCCACTGATTGTATTTTCTTGGTACTGAGGGGAAAGCAAAATGTCCAGGAGTAGCATACAAATGACTTGTGGTTTGCACCAAAGGTACAAGAAGGCAGCTTGCAGGAGATGAGGTGGACGAACAACCATACGCATTAGAGAGACTCCGGCAAACCCCGGGCAGCTGTACAACAACTGTGACAAACACAGTGTTATTACCTGATTATTTTCTTATGTGGCTTGGATCAGGATAACAAATAATATAAAAATACTTGAATAATTGTACGAAAATATGTAAAGAACACCGAGATTTGCCCAAGTCTTATATTGCAAGAGCTGAGACTTAAATGTAGTCTATTGATTGTGTAAAGGTTCGAATCCTTACAATGATGGCCCTAGAGCCATATTTATAGATTATTCTAAATAAGGCACGTGCATCAATTACTCTGTGCTAGTCAACAAAACCGTTACAAAAGTTACTATGGAAAGTCTTCCATAATAAATGTCAGTTTCCATGTGTGGCCTCTGATCGACGCTAATTATGTTGCACATTTGGCGTAATTGCTGTAATTACTCTCGGTGCGTTGACTTTGAGTATGCTCGTGCCTGTTGACATGTACTTTGCTCGTGCTCATCGACATGTACCTTGCTTGTGCTCGTCGACATGTACCTTGCTCGTGCTCGTCGACATGTACCTTGCTCGTGCTCTTCGATATGTACCTTGCCCGTGCTCGCAGACATGTACCTTGCTCGTGCTCGTCGACATGTACCTTGTCCGTGCTAGCAGACATGTGCCCTACTCGTGCTCGCGCCCAAAGCTTTGCAATATTGAGATTGGGCCTCATATAATAATTTATGGGCTTGAGCCCATATTATTAAATTATAGGTGCCACAACAATTGCCCCCTACTTTTGATGTGCTTAATTTTAAAAAGTGTAACTCATTAAAAGTAAGTCGGGGATGAGTATAAGGTCTTGCCTGAGAAAATTCTGAAGTTGCTAACGTTGCTCCGCTTGTCTCTGATCCTCTACTCGTCTTGATGGAGTTATTAAATTTTACTTTTTCGAGATAGAGACGATTTCACTGCTACTACGTAGACTATGAAATCATGTCTAAGAAAAAATTAAAATTAATCCATTAAGACTCTGAAGCTTGCCTTTCTTACTTCACACTCCATATTCATACTCTTTGAGACGAGCTGGTGAAAATAAATAAAATGTTGTAGTCGTCAGGTTAATTGTACAATTAAAATAGCTCATCCTTCTTTGTAGGAATATATTAATCCAGAACTTGTAACCCAGAGTCTAACTATAGACTTTAATCAAAATGGCCCATAATCACTTTGTAGAAATTAAATTGGTCCAAACATACTGCTGCATAATCCTTTTCCGAAATATAAATGCCATACACATATTCCTTAATTCTTGGAATCTTATGTTTGACTTTTTCTAATCAAAAGAAAATATTATCCTTCTTTGACAATACCACACGCCCACTTCTCCTTGAACTAAGGAAAGAAAATGCCAACTTCCATATATGTTAAACAACATGCCGTTTTATTCAATCAATTTTTTTTATACAGCCGCACGCAGAAGATTGTAACCATAAAAAAGGCAAGTATGTTACTTGGAAATTCAAATTTCTGGGCATTAGAAGTTGTCGCCCACTTTACACTTTACATATATATATATATATATATATATATATATATACACGTTAATTAATTTACCGGCTGGTGCACTCCCGAATTGCCTTGATGATTGCTGCGCTGCTCTACTATGGTTGGGTCCGTTGCTTAAACTGCATATCAGTTGAAATACTAGCAAGGCAACTTGCCTGCCACTTTGATTAATAATAAACACTCTCGCTTTCCTGCCAAAAAAATATGGAAGATATATACCACACTAGGATTTCCATATTTCACAACATATTCTGAATTGATATTTTCCATACATGCGGATCCTCCCGTTGACTCCAAGATTTTCCCATAAAATCTGAAATATTCTTGCCAAGTGTAAATATCAACATATACTTACAGCCTTCAGAAAATCTTATATATATATTTATATATACACGTTTCTGTAGATTTTTACCATTCCAAGGTTCCGCAATTTACGTCTAAGATTTGCGACGTTCGTCGCTTATGAAACCTTGGTTTCATTTGACGATACTGTTGTACTTAGCGATGTTATTCACGTAGAGTGCGCGCATTGAACACCTAAAAGACGCCCCTCGTCTTACCCTGGTTGCTACCATCTCCTCCCGTATTCTGTCTTTTTGCGACGGAAGGATTTCTGTAGCGCCGGTTGACTCTTCATTGGACGGCTACCCAAAGAGCGTACATCTACAACGCCGGTTGCTACCATATCCTCTCGTATTCCGTCTTTTTACGACGGGAGGATTTCTGTAGCGCCGGTTGATTCTTCATCGGATGGCTATCCATCAAGCGTACATCTACAACACCGGTTGCTACCATATCCTCTCGTATTCCGTGTTTTGGCAACGGGGGGATTTCTGTAGCGCCGGTTGATTTTTCATCGGACGGCACCACTCTGTCATCCTCAACTTATGGCTGAACACATGTATATGCATGGTGATTTTCTGTAGTTATTGAATGTGGTCTCTGTGGTTTTCTTCTCCGGAGTGTGTAAAGAGTAAGTGAACATGACGGTTGTGGCTTCGTTAGCTCTGCAAACAAGAAGTATCGGCCTAATCCCGTAGTCGAAGAGAACACTTGGCTGTTTCTTGATCCCAAAGAATATTTGCTAGACATAAAGCTTGTGTCTGCAGCATGAATTGGTAATAGCCAAGAAAAGAAACTTTTACTCTTTTGCCAATCTTGTGGCCTCTTTTTCCACTTGACAGCCCTTTCGCCTAAACCGATGAAGGCGCCAAACATCATGGCGAATCTAACGGCTGCTACGGTTCCGTTGCCCTTTAATCTCTCCCTTTTTATTTTTATTTTTTATTCACGCAGGCCTTAGGTCATAAATGTTGTCTAACAGCCTCAATGAATCCATTTTTGCAGACACCAAATCAATTCCTTGCTGAAAACATTGACCAAGAGAATTTTGAAATGAAAAAACTCGCCTGCCATATATGTATACGTATATAACTTGTATATAGCCTCATCTTTCACAAGTTACGAACGTGATTCCTCTAGAATATAACAAAGAGTGCGACTTTCCTCACTCGTGAGACTGTGGATATCCCAGCAACGAGCATCACCCCGTCATCCATAGCCGACGGTCCTCCGCTCTGCTTAAAGCGCTACCAGTGTCCGCATAAAGAAGATAAATGTAGCCAAGTTTCTTCGTTTTACGACAACAGACCATCATTAGAATATATCTCGACGGTGGGCAATCGCACGATTGTGTCTATCTTTCTCCCCCTGTCCATCGACAGTATACTCGGTGACAAGCAGCGATGGCTTTCTCCCCAAGAGCTCAGGATCTACGACAGCGGCGACTTCTCCATAACAGGTTTGAAAAGTGAAGCAACGTGTTCCCTTTCTTGCGTGCCAAAGTCAACGGTAAACCCTTCTCTATCACATCGTGAGCATGACGCCGCAACAAGATGGACTAGCTACTTTTTATTTCTATTCACGACGCGTCGTTATGCTCGTTTGATGCTCGCAATTCTTGGATCGATGTCAATCCTTCGTCAACTGCTTTAGACGATTACAGCAGCATGGCAGACTTTCTCGTTGATTACAGGCACCAGATATATATCGAGATCATCTTCTTCAATGGGTGTGGGCCCCTCTATTCTAATAACAGTTCGACAATGGGGCGGTTCTATGACTTCACTCAGCACGATGATGATAACCTGCAAGGCCGATCGCTGACATCTTCTCCTGTATTTCGTCTTTTATGAAGGGAGAATTTCTGTAATACCGGTCGATTCTTCATCGATTCATGTCGACGGCTATCCTCTGTCAAATTAGATGTAGGACTGTTCTCCCTCATCACATGTATATGTACATGTTTTTCTTTCATAAACAAGCTTTGCATTTACTTATATAGTTTGATCGTATAATTCCCGACAATGCACGAAAAAGTTGTGAACCACATAATAATATAAGACGTCATGGAGTCATGTAAGTGTGGTTGACCTCGATGAGCATTCCACCACCCTCGTACTCTTCAAAGATATTTGGAATTTGATATTCCAGTAAATGAGTATACTCTGGATTCTCTCCATATTGGGTATGTCTTTCAAGTGCGGTTATTCTCCAAATGAAATTTACTTCTCCACCTTATTGAAGGGTTTGTTTATGGAGAATAAAATGGATGATGCTCTTCGATCAGCCAGCCCTCCATGCTACATTGTCGATGATGTCCCTGTCTTGTCAAAAACTTGATACGACGACTATCTTCTTCCTCAAGTTGCGACGGTGGTCTGGCCATCATCTTTTCTTGTTGTTATATGTCCACAACGATTATCTCAATTAAAAATCAGTTGTCAACTGTGGAAACAACTTCACCCACCATGGCAATTGACAATTGATAAAAGTCCACCTCTTACCGTCCAACACCCTTCGGGCTTACGACGGAAGTGGTGACGCTCTTCTTTATCAACCTCTGGTACAGGTAAATACATTTGTATCTGTATATTTTAGTAAGTTCTTATGCTGTAGTGCACTTGAAGTCGAATGAACTTGATGTAGAGCCACTTTTGGATGCTAATGACTTTAAAGCATTAATTCGTCTACTATGACTAGCCCAACCACTTGGAAAATGAAGTTGCAGAGACTCTTGTTGATGTTGAGTAGTTGATTGCAACGTTGGTTTATCACTTCACTGCGTGATGGTAAACCTTTGGATCAGTTCACAATAGGTTTGGGCCGTTCAACAGCAGATGTCCTCTACAGAGTATGAGGCAGCATTCGAAGGCCTAAGCGCATCAATTTCATTGAATTGGCAAGTGTGCCTCATTTGGAAAAGAGTGGATAGTATCTCATCATCAATTCTTATATTGTCACTGTCTATCTCTGCATCTGTCAAATATTACATCTGTTTCTAGTGGAGTTTGGTGCGAGTCGTGCCAATGTTGACCGATTCATATCAACATCGGAAGATGAAAATATAAAAGGCTCATTTGGCTACTGAATCCTCCGTCATCAAACAAAATTTCCATCGAAGATCATATTAGTGATATGACTGATGACTTTCTTCACCACATCTTTCCTCTTCTGTACTTGACGTGAAAGTGAACACTTCGAGCAAGACATCTAAATCGGTGGAAAAGACATTCTCTTCCTATCTCCCCATCTACTCCTTTGCTCGTGAGGTCAAGTTCTTGTTGGCAAAGATCTCTTGGGTCAGACCCCAATCGAGTTTCGAGGTAATCTATCGGAGTTTCTTAAAGAAGCTCGACTTCAAGGTATGTCATAATTACTTATTCTTTTTCTCTAGATTTATGGATGATGATACTCCTCGCCCCCTATATTGCTTGATTTTTTAACATCGAGGGGGCTTTGAGTAGCTAAGGTCTACCTAACTATCTAAAATTGACTAGTTTCGATGCCCCACGGGCTTGGGCTCATGAGCTTAAAGGTGTAGTCCAAAAAAGTTGTGGAGATGCTACCTTGTTGGCTACTCGGATGCTAGCTCTTCACACGCAATCTTGGCTACTGAAACTCTAACCGAGATGGATGAAGAGATTGACGTGTTCAAGGCCAAAACGAGGGTAATGACTTAGTCTTGTCCATGTATAATATTTGGACTTTGTAGATTATGCTCTCATAAGCTTGTGCTAGGGAGATAATTAGCTCGCCTAGATGTTATATTTTGTCAACTTTGATTTGCAAGATAATTAGCTCGCCTTTGAGTTGGTTTTTTCCCGTATTGAGAGATAATTAGCTCATTAAGGGACTTTGTTTTCAAGGGATTATCCTCGTCAATTATATTTATCGAGCTAAATCCACCGCACCTCACACCAAACTAAATTTGCAAGCTAATTAGCTCGCCTTTAGTTTAGATCGAGCGACTTTGGCTCCAACACAGTCTTGCTCGCTAACTTCAAATAAAGCTTGCGCGAGATAATTGGAGCTCGCTAACTTCAAATGAAGCTTGTGCGAGGTGTTTGGAGCTCGCTAACTTCCACTGAAGCTTGCGCAAGGTGCTTGGAGTTCGCTAACTTCAAGTGAAGCTTACGTGAGATACTTGGAGCTCGCTAATTTCCACTGAAGCCTGCGCGAAGTACTTGGAAATCGCTAACTTTCACTGAAGCTTGCACAAGGTATTTGGTGCTCGCTAACTTCCATTGAAGCTTGCGCGAGGTACTTGGAGTTCGATAACTTCCCTGAAGCTTACGCAAGGTGCTTAGAGCTCGCTAACTTCATGTGAAGCTTGTGCGAGGTATTTGAAACTCGCTTACTTCCACTAAAGCTTGCGCGAGGTACTTGGAGCTTGCTAACTTCCCCTAAAGCTTGCGCGAGGTATATTCACCATAATTTTGTAAAGATCAAAGACTTTTTATTCATATATAACAATATATGTACATGCTCCCCAGGGCTTTACAAAATGGAAGTTTAACATCTTATTAAGCATGAAATCCTCTACTCTGAATTTTCTAATCTTGACCTTAGAGCTGAAGTGCTTTCTTCTTACTATTCGACTCGAGCATATGCACATGCCCCCAGGTCAAATTGGAGGTTCCTCTCCTGAAAATCATCATCTTCAACCTTTAGATGTGCAAAACTAGTTTTTCGGTAAGGTGGAAATCAGTTTCCTCATCCTCTTTTCGAAGGACCTTGATCAGTATTATCCTGCCTAGGTGTCGGCCGCTTGACAAATTCGTTCAACCTCTCTTCCTCAAACAACTTCCATAACTGTCTAAGGAGATCACGACATCTAATTGTATTATGACCAGGGCTATCGTGATAGGCGCAAAATCTTTTGTCATCTGGCTGGCTTGGCACATTCCTTAGTGGGTGAGGAGATTCAAGCATATTCTTGTCTTTTATAGCGTTGAAGATGTATGCTGGAGTTTGATTGAATTTTGTAACAATACTTACTTCCTCTCCAGCATTGAATCTTTTGAAGGTGCCTGGGGTCTTTGATGCTCGATCTCCATTTTTCTTTTTGAATGGAGATGGTTTCTCTTGTTTCTCCTCCACTTTTACCTCACCCAATCTTTGGGCCAATAAATTCTTACGATTGATGAGCTCGCCTACTCGTCTCCTGCATTCTGCATATGTTGTTGGGAGACCTTTGGTCAGACTGCGGAACATGGAGGAATCTCCCCTAAATCCTCCAAGCAGAGAATGAAGTGTGAGTTCATCGCTGACAGGCTCACCACTGAGGATGATCTCATCAATCCTATCGATGTATTGTTCGTCCCCCTCATTCTTTTGCTGTCGAACTCTCATCAACCGATGGCGACTTTCCAGCTTGTTGATTTTTGCAGCAAAGTATGATACAAATTTCTCCCCCAGCTCAGAGAAGCTATGGATGGAACGAGGAGCAAGATTCACATACCACTTGTGGGCTAATTCACCCAAAGTGAGAGGGAATTGACGGCACTTCGTTGCATTAGTTGCACCTCGGCCTGTCATGTAAATTCTGTATTTGGAGAGGTGAGTTTCCGGATCAGTTTTTCCCTCGTAGAGGGGAGCTTGAAACCGAATTATATTTGATTGCAAGAGAGCCTCTTCCAGCTCGATGGCCAATGGCTCATTGTCTGAGCTTAAACGTTTAGAGTATAAACCTCTCGATTCCACTTTGTCCTCTACCTCGTCTAGCCTTTTTTGTAAGGCCTAGAGGAGGGATTGTTGGTTGTCCTGCACAATCGCTGGTCTCACCATCTCAAAAGTGGGTTCTCCACGAGCATAGTAAGGAAAACCCCCTGGGCCCAATCGATCATGGATCGAAATTCGGGGCTGGTCGCATCTTAGTAACGCGCTTTGTGCAAAGCTCATTTATTGTCTGGCCGAGTTACCAGGCTCAGTCCCTCTTGAATAAGAGGTTTGCATATGAGTGTAGTTAGAAGTCCTCGTCAATTATTCTGGAAGAGAAGAAACATGTGGTACTTCCCGATTAGCAGGCCATGAGGATGACCTCTTGGAATGATCCGAACTAAGTCGGTTGAAAACCGAGCGAGATTCAGATTCGGTTGTTTGCACCTGACTTTCCCCCGGGTGCTCCTTCACCCTTCTCATTTTGTGCTGATGGAAATTATAATTTTTCATGGGAGCAGAGGATGAGTTCCTTGCTGCTCTCATTTCTTTCTCTTTTTGCTGGAGATGTCGGATGTATGAGTCCACTTGTTCAGGAGATTCAAAGTTTTGCATCAGAATAGGCATCAATTCCTTTGTCCGATGCCCGGGCGTGAACTGAGCACGCTCAGCCACTGGGGCATGGTCAGGTGTGAATGAATCTCAGGTAGTCAAATTCTCCTCTGGAGCTTCCTTGGAGTATCCAGCATAAGTATTTGGCAAATCGTTATGAGGAGTGGCATCAGCCTTCGATTTCATCATATTCTTGAGAATCTTGATGATTTTCTTCGAATGTCGTTTGAAGATTTGAAGATCTGAAGATAAACTTCAAAATTTGGGTTTCAAACTTGAAGATTTGAAGATGAACTTCAAAATCCGTGATGAAGATTTGGAGATTTGCCCTTCTTCTAGCGCCAATTGTTATTACCTGATTATTTTCTTATGTGGCTTGGATCAGGATAATAAATAATATAAAAATACTTGAATAATTGTACAAAAATATGTAAAGAACATCGAGATTTGCCCAGGTCTTATATTGCAAAAGCTGGGACTTAAGTGTAGTCTATTGATTGTGTAAAGGTTCGAATCCTTACAATGATGGCCCTGGAGCCATATTTATAGATTATTCTAAATAAGGCACGTGCATCAATTACTCTGTGCTAGCCAACAAAACCGTTACAAAAGTTATTATGGAAAGTCTTCCATAATAAATGTCAGCTTCCATGTGTGGCCTCTGATCGGAGCTAATTATGTTGCACATTTGGCGTAATTGATGTAATTACTCTCGGTGCGTTGACTTTGAGTATGCTCATGCCTGTTGACATGTACTTTGCTCGTGCTCGTCGACATGTACCTTGCTCGTGCTCGTCGACATGTACCTTGCTCGTGCTCTTCGACATGTACCTTGCCCGTGCTCACAGACATGTACCTTGCTCGTGCTCGTCGACATGTACCTTGTCTGTGCTCGCAGACATGTGCCCTGCTCATGCTCGTGCCCAAAGCTTTGCAGTATTGAGATTGGGCCTCATATAATAATTTATGGGCTTGAGCCCATATTATTAAATTATAGCTGCCACAACACACATATTTTCACATTGGTGCATGCCGTGCAGTGCGGACAATGTTGGAGAACACGAGTTCACATCGTCGAGGACTGAAAACTGCTTGGATGAGGGTGGGCGAGTGGAAGCCGAAGGGAAGGTTTATGTCATTCGTTTGGGTACGCTCGTGATGGCGAATGTAATAACGGTTGTAGTGATGCTGCTGATTATTAAACTACCGAGGTATCTGTAGTTTCAAGGTCCTAAAAAATACAGGTTATCTTTTAAGAGTGCATGATTTGGTGATTAGTATGGAAATGTAGATACCATTTAAATTTAAATGTGGCCCTAGATGTAAGAAGTTCACAGTACCAGTAGACTTTGATGTATTTTATTATAGTGCTATATATATGTATCAAGAGGGAAGTTGATTGCTGTAATGCATTTCATTTATTTCTATAATAAGTTTCAAGCAAAGTGATGTAGGAAACATACAGGGTGATGTACTAGTAGACAACCTTCCATTAAATTTAAAACAGGGGAACTGTGCTACCATTCACACTTAATTCTTGATCAAGAACATGTTCCAAAAAGGAAAAAGTTGGAAACAATTGAACATGATACAAGAAATAAAAAAATATATAACAACTAATCCAATGAGCCTGCGGCTACTGCACATTTGTTTGATGTTTTAACGCCCTAGAGAACTATCCATAAGACCTGACCCGTAGTTTCTTCGGGTGACCAGGGGGATTCTTTAATATAAGGAAGGCAACTTATTGCTGTCGATGAGATGCAGTAGCTCGAACTTCTCTGTTTGTGGAATTGGTTGTATAATATGCATATAGCATAGTTGGTAACAAGAGGCCATAAAATGATTGTCCACATAAAGTTCTAGGGATAAACCACCCTGGGAAATGGCAGCTGCCGCGTGAACACAAGGGAATCCCTTGGTTTTCCACTGAGAACAAGAGCATGTTCGTTGTTGAACATTAACAACGATGGAAGGTGAGCTCTTAACTTCGTAAATACAATCACCACGTTGTGCAACAGTCCATGCACGAGACTGGTAACAAAGACCAACCTAGAGAGCGTGTTTTGTAGGACATAGAAGCGTTGACCAAAGCGAACCTTTGGTGCTCTGATCGAGTTGCCACCTGCTAATGCCTGGAATTGATGTAAAGGGAGGAATGTGAGATGCGTACCATATGTAAAGCACAAATATCAGAAAAAAGGACTTTACTGATGTTTGAGCTTAGGTGAATACCTCCACGAATATGATCAATCATTTGTGTGATTGGTAGACTACGCGCCTCCTTCAACCAAGCATTAAAAGACTCCGCTGCGTTGGAAGTCATCTCACCGTACCTAATTATGTTTGGTTTATGGGCGACAACCCATTTGTTGTAAGGTAACTGAGATAACCATAGTTCTGCTGCACGACCTCCGGCTTGTTTGAAAATTTCAATCTTCTCATAAAAATCACGGGTATTAGGTGCATGTGCGCCCTCCCTAAACAAGTCAGCTAACTTGTACCTTGTGTTCTTGCGTAAACCACCACCAAATCTTCCCCCCAGGTTACACAGAAGGTGGAAAAGACAAAAATAATGTTTCGGAGAGCTAAACACACTGGGGAACTCAGACATCAAACCAAAATTACGGTGAAACATATATTATTTCCTGATCATGTAAGCAATGGTCACGAATTTTGGTCAAGAACCAGGTCCAATTGGCGGTATTTTCAGAGGAGATTACTGCAAATGCAATAGGATACAGGCCTGTGGTATAGTCAACAACATGATTAGAAAAATATACATCAACAAATAAAGTGCGGCACTACACTGAAAACACACAAATTGAAGGTATATATTTTAAGGATGAAGGCTTTAGGTATGATCGGCTAAAAGGATGATGATAGAGTACCGTTATCACCATCTTTGACGGTTGCAGTAAGTAGAGTTCCCTTTGCATGACCGTATAGGAATGTACCGTCGAGGAATAACAACGGCCTGCAATGTTTGAACCCATCGAGGTAAGACCTGAATGCCACAAACACACGCTGGAAGCGATGTGTAGAAGGATCTGATTCCAAGTAAAAAATAGTCCCTGCAGACATGTTACGGTGGTGTAGTAATATTAGTGCAGTTGCACCATCTAAATATGGACTGGTTTAAAAAACATAACATAAAGAGTAATGAGATAATACAACATGTTTACCAGGGTTTGTGCGGACTGCTGCTACGGAATACCAACAGATAGGGGTGGCAATGGGGCAGGGCAGGGCGGGTATTTAAATACCCATGCCTGCCCCGCGCCCATGCCCCGCCGCCCCCCTGCCCCATGCCCCGCCGCGGGGCAGTATGTTTTGCCCCATGCCTGCCCTGAGCGGGGCAGATCCGCCCCGCCCTGCCCCATACTTCATATACTAAAATTTAATATATATATATATATATATATATATATATATAATTTAAATATATCAATTAAATCATATTCAACATAAATAATGAACCATGTTCAGCACATTATATTCAAAAACCAAGAAATTAAACCATCTTACAAGTCCAACAATCACGTTCAACAAATTAAATCCAAAAAAATAAGAAATCAAACCATCCAACATGTCCAACACTATAATAACGATTACATAAAAATTAAAAATTTCACCACAAGCTTAACTTCATTCTCCATTTTAATCTACCACAACTTCCTCGATCTCATCATCCTCATCATAAAAAACATTTGCTTTAGCTTCTTCATCTACAAAAAATTAATATGAACAAAAATTAAATAATTATAATAAATTGAATTAAAATGACTAAAGAAATAAAAAAAATACCTTTCATTTGAGATGATATCCAACTTTGTGCACACATTAACACCTCAATTGTTGTCGGGTGAAGTCTACTACGATGGGGGCTAATCAACCTACCACTTGTGCTAAAAGCTGATTCTGAAGCAACGGTAGAGATGGGAATTGCTAAAATGTCTCTTGCAATCCGACTTAAAATTGGATACTTACCCTTATTAGACTTCCACCATTGTAACACATCAAAATCTACTTCTCTAGGTACGGTACCCTCCTCCAAATATAGATCTAATTCCGATCTCATTGGTTTTCTTTTCTTTCTAGATGTGTACTCATCAAAACCACTTAGATTTCCCAAACCACATGAAGGTTCACTAGACACACATGAATCACTCTTCTCAATAGCACCATCTTGACAATCTCTTTCATATTGTTCAAACAACTCACGACATGAAACAAGAATTTTTTCCACCTCAAAATCAAAATCATTCAAATAAATCTTTGCAAAGTAGTACTCCAACAAATCAGATTTATACCTAGGATCAAGAACGGTGGCCACTCCCATAATTCCATGCACATGCAACCAATATTTATCAAACTTTCCTATCATGTTTTCAGCCATTTTTTCAATGATCTCAACACCACAAACACTCCAATCAATTAGGGCCAACTTGATCTCACAAATATTTGGAAAACACAAATTTGAAGTAGGATATTTAGTGCCAGAGAATAGTTCAGTAGCTTCATAAAATAATACGAGCTTACCACAAATAATCTTGGTCATCCTCCATTCATCTTCACTAGGACAACACTTGTACTTTGCATCACGAAACCTCAAGTGTGAAAAAACATCTTTGTACTCCATGGCTGTTTGTAGCATCAGATATGTTGAGTTCCACCATGTTTTGTAATCAAGGGCCAGCTTCTTAGTAATCACAACTTTAGCTTGATGAGCTATCTCCTCAAACTTCTCCCATCTCTTTGGGGTGCCCGACCAATAAGCAACACTGTCTCTTATACTTTTAACTGCCCCCTCAATAACATCTAAACCATCTTTGACAACCAAATTTAGTATATGTGCACAACAACGCATATGGAGAAACTTACCATCAAGCAAGAGAGCATCAGAAGGAAGCTTATCCACAAGTGAACTCAACATTGCATCATTCGTTGAACAATTATCCACAGTGATGGAGGATATCTTTCGATCTATGTTCCAATAAAAAAGACATTGAAACAATGCTTAACAAAGAGCATCACTTGTGTGTGGACTTGGAACATAGATAAACCTACAAAATTATATAAAAAAATATCATATATTAAGTAACACAAGAAATATGAAAATTAAATGAAAAAAAGATATATATGTATATACCTAATAATCTGGCTCTGTAGCTTCCAGTTACTGTCAATGAAGTGAGATGTGACCGCCATGAAACCTTTCCTTTGGAATGAGGATGTCCACATATCTGTTGTCAAGGCTATCCGACCATCATTCTTCTCTAGTGATCGCAATGCAGCTACCTTTTCAGTCTCGTATATCTTTATGCAATCTCCTTTAATGGTGTTTCTTGACATAGGTTGGAATAGAGGATTCAAAGTGTTACAAAACTCTCTAAATCCTACATGCTCCACTATCATCAGGGGATACTCGTGCAAAATGATCATTCTCGCAAGTTTATTGCGAGATACATCTTTATCAAAATTGAAAGGTGAAACATCAAACTTATCCCTTTTGAAATTGGCTTGCAAAATTTGTTGCCTTATATCTTGTGTTTTCTTTCTAGGGCATCTCTTTTGATGATTATTCAAATGAATAGTACCCTGTTTAAGCTCACCCAACAAAAATGTACCACAATACTTACATTTTGCTTTCCATTTCCCATCAATTTGCATTCGATCATAATGAGTCCACACTTGGGAGTACATCTTTCCTGCTATGCTACCTGGTGCTTTTTCTTTAGGAAGAGCATCTTCATCTGAAGTTATTGGAGAGGAAGGTTCGGGTGTCCCAGAAGAACCAAATGCAACTGGAGTTGAAGTAGGAGAATAAGATAATCCTTCAAGGTTAATCGGTGATACGGGTGATGGAGTTGCAGCTGATGCCCCTTCTTCGGCCATTAATTACTTAAAAAAAAATCAGAAGCAGTGCTCAATCAGAAGATTTGAACCCTTGATGTCACGGTGCAACACTCATAAAAATATAATATACTTTTGGTGGAATTAATTACTTCAAAGAAGGAATAATTCTACTTTGCGCAGTCACAGGAGCATCAACTTGCCAAAATAAGACTAAGGTCGTATCCACGTGGTATTCGCAAAATGCAACATGACACCACGTTGGAAAATTAATTGATGGCCAAACTAATATTATTTAAAAATGAGGCTTCTGTCATCATCAAGGGGACAAGAATAGAAGATCTCACTATATTTGTCATTTATCTATCTAAATTAAAACTCCAGTCCTTGTGAAACTATTTGCACATTTAATTGAATTTTTTTTATTTTGATTATAGATAAATATTTATATAAATTTCAGACTTTTCATAAGGTTTCTGCATAAATCCTGTCTTGGTAAATTAATTTATAGCAAGCCCTTAAACCTTTAAACAGTCTTCAACCTTTCAAAACTAACAGTCATACACATTTCAATCTTATACTAGCCAGGACAGAAGCAATAGAAAACTACAGGTGCATGGTTATCACTTATCAAAGATTCAAATGGCACTCAAGACCAGGATATAGGTTACCCAATAATAACACAAAGATCCACAAGCATGCCACATATTCATGGACAATACACTAACTTTCCATTTAAATACCCATTTACAAAGTTTCATTCACATATCTTCAAATATGTATCTCGAGGAAGAAGTAGAGGAGAGTTTACCTGGTGGGTCTTCTTTCGGAAACAATATGGTGCGGGCTACAACAGCTTCCCAATATGGTGCACCGGGGAGAGGTCCGATGCGGGATGAGACGGACGCTAAGATTTTAGAAATATATATATATATATATATATATATATATATATATTAATGGTGTTTCTAATTTTGGTGCTGCATAAGCAAGAACATATTAATGGAGTTTCTATTTTTGATGTGCTGCGGAACAAATAAGCATATTAAATAAACAAACTAAATAGAACAAATATTTAGAAGTTACCGGAATCGATCGCAGCGGCAGCGGCAGCGGCGCAGGGGCAGTGGCAGCGGTGCAGGGGCAGCGCCTTCTGGTTTTCTTGTTTTGGTGTGCAGCGGTCGTGAGTACAGTAAAGAAGAAATGAGGATAGTAACTGAAAGTGTAAACCCTAATGAAAGAAAATGTTTTTTTGTTTATTTATTATATTTTAGATATTAATTATTAATGTTTAGATCATAATTTAGAATATCTTAATCTTATATATAATATCCGATTATATTAGTTTAATAATAAAAAAAAATTTGATATTATTATATTTATTTTATATAAAATATAGTATTTATATATAAATAAATATATATTATTTAGTATATAATATTTTGCGGGGCGGGGCGGGGCGGGGCAGGGCGGGGCAGTAAAATAGTAAACCCATGCCTGCCCTGCCCCATGCGCGGGGCGGGGCAGGTTGCCCCATTCTCAGGACGGGGCGGGGCGGGGCTGACCCATTCAGGGCGGGGCAGATCGGGGCGGCTACGGGGCGGGGCGTTTTGCCATCCCTACCAACAGAGATCATTGTATGTACCGAATAAGCTGTCCTTTGCCTCCTCCGCTGAACGCCAGCCTTTGTAATAAGGGATATCAATGGCATAATTATTCTTCATAATCTGTACCACCCTATTGCCACTTATATTTTGATTAGTCCTTACCTTGTTTAATACCAAATCACCAATCACCTTAGGACTAAAACGACTTCTAACTCTAGAAGCAACCTTACCGAGGCATCTATGATGGAAATGGCCTTTGTAAATCTCAAACCACATACATACCTTCACACATCTAGCTTTGATATACCAATCACAATTACACGAAAGCTTACCAAGGCATTCTACATGAATGTATTCCGGATGATTTTTTACAAACCTATAACTAAAACCAAGCAGGGTCGCATGCTTAATTAATGCAGACCTAAAGCCTAAAGCACCTTTTTTAAAGACCATACCAATGCCACCATCAAAAAGTTCATCTCACCCGTCTGATAGAAGGGGATCCCTTTCGGTGTGGGGACATATATCATATGTGGGCACTGACCCCTCTGTTGCAATGTTAGAAGTATCGTGTGTAAGATTGGTTTTCTTGCAAACTTTATAAGGCAAAACAGTCTGTTTCAACACACGCTTTGCAACACCTTCAATAGAAACACTAACAAAACTGTCCTTATCATTATGGCTAACACAAGAATAAACTATGGCACCAGGAATTCCACTATCATCCATAACAAAATTAATATTACTTGAACGATATTTTGGTTTGGCAGAAGGTTCATCCGGTAGAATTGTTACAGATATTATCTTCTGAGACGGGGCATGACATATAGAAAACATATTTTCCATATCAAATTTAGATTCAAGAACACAATTACTCACTGAACCAACTGAATATCTAAGTTTCAACATACCTGGGTCTACATCGGGCCACGTATCCACAATTTCGTTTGCAAGATCAACAGCTGATGAAGTACGAGAAACCTTCAATGCTCTGCATTCAGAATTACGTGACACCGTTAATATAACATCCATCTGAATGAAACCTAGCGTAAACAGATTTAGTGAGGGAATTGGGATGAGATAATATATGATACACATACGAGGTTGAAGTAATTTAAAATTTAAACTTCAAACAATTGATAAAGTAGAAATCCGAGGTGGAGGAAAACCTAGGATTATAGTCTGAAAGCTACGCAATGGAAGAGGGATTGAAGCTAATATTTTAGATACATTGGATGAGACGTCATGTAAGAGAAGCCCATGACATTGAAGTAATTAAATGCAGAGCTGAAGGGCATATATGTAAAATGACCTAGGATGGTATTTGAAAAAAACAATGACCATATATCTAATTGCTTAAGGAAAAAAGAATATAGATGTAATAAATTCTATTTTATTTATGCACATAATTTGTTACTTATCAATATCAATAATATTAGTTGATATGTGTTGCTAGGAAGTGCCATGAAAACAAGACGAGGGTAGAATGGCAAATTGACAACCTCGTGTAGACATCGCAAACAATTAATTTCATAAAACTAAAAAAAATTAAAAAAAAAAAAAGGAAAAAAATTTCCGGCATCCTGCATTTGATGCTCTTGGTTCCATTGGTGGAATCAGGGGATTTCATTCATTCGTTCGTCAATTCACCTTCAAAAAATTCTCTCTTATGTACATACATCTATACAAATCTTTTTGTGTATATATGTGCATATTCTTGGTTAGAATACGCATTTCGAAGGTGAATTTTTTATTTTTATAAAAGATCATCAAATAAAGTTGTTCGAAATTGAGAATGGCAGAAAATGAAGGGAAAATGGAGGGGTGGCTATACATGATTCGTAACAATCGTATTGGGTTGCAATATTCACGTAAACGATACTTCATCCTTGAAGACAACTGCCTCAAGAGCTTCAAATCAATCCCTAAATCACACACAGAGGTGCTTTTTCTTAAAAAAAGAATTCTTAAGAATGTGGATTTGTGTATGTTTTATCTCTCCTGCTAATGTGTTTCATATTTTCAATGTGTGTTTTGTTTTGCATGAATTGTAGCCAATTGAAAATGTCGCCATGACCGTGGTAATTAAGTTTTGGGTTAATGGTGTCCTGTATAGTTTCTGAAATTTTGGGAGGTGGAATTTAGGTATTATGTCTATTTCATAACATGATGATGAATGACATAAAATTGATAAGAAACTTCATCCCATTGGATCATCTGGAGTTTAGGAAGTGTATGACTCCATCATTAGGTTGGAGATTGAGTTTATGGGAATCTAGATTATGCCTGCATTCGAGTGTTTGAAGAGAATGGTTGAAGTCGTCGTAATTGTTTTGTTTTGTTTTGTAAATAAGTGCATCTATCTTGTATTTCTACCTAATTTATGTTCTTGATGATTCATAGACTTTACGAAAACTTCGACAAATAGGTCTATGGAAATATCTGTTATAATGGATTTCTTTTTGATAGTGATAATTGGTTATTCTTGTGTCAGGAGCCGGTGCGAAGAGCAATAATAGACTCTTGCATACGTGTAGTGGACAATGGAAAAAGAAGCCATCATAGGAGAGTATGTGCTTACAATTAACTCTCTTTTCATTAACAGAGAACCTAAGAACTACTTCTTGATACTATATGATATACTATTTTATTGTTTTGCAGTTATTTTTTATTTTTACACTATGCAATACCTGCAATCACAAAGCCCAGCTAAAGGTACAACAATTTTGATTGTATTTAGTGGAATGCATGCTGATAATTAGGTGGATGATTATAATGCACAATCTAATTTTATAGCTCGGGGCTACAAGCTCAGACGAAGCTGCTAAGTGGATTCGTTCCTTGCAGAATGCCGCAGTTAAGCCAACAAACAGTTTAATATCTTGTTCGAAAAGAAAATATCAACTTTTCAGGTGACCACATAATGTTTTTCCTCCTGTCGATATTTTTAAAATGTGAAAACTTGAAGGTTTACTTTTTGGTACTTCATTGTGTATGGTTATGGTAAAGATTTGAGATGCTTATCCAAACAACCATATTCATCTGTTTAAATTGATATCTATATCAAACTTTTTAATAAAGTTTAATAGATTACAACATTGATCCAACAATTGAGTAGTTCAAAAAGAACAGCGAAAAGGTTTACTGCTTGGAATTCAGCGTCTACCGTGCATGTTGATGCCATGACTTCCGATGTAATTGGACCTTCAACATGGAAAATATTTGCCTGCCAAAATGGTAAATGATTTATTCAGTCACTGTAACAAGTCATTGATGGTTTTTGTCAATAGATCAAACATCCTGTTCATATTCTGGCCTCTGCAGGATTGCGTCTTTTCAAAGAAGTTAAAGACTCCAACATGGCGGTGGTTTTCTTTGGCTTGCCAAATCTTCTCTATTAAGTTGATAGCATGACTGGCTTTTTAATAAATTTATTTTTATCAGAATAGAGATGATTGCCATGCCATAATGGCAGTTGGTGTAATCGAAGGAGCACCAGAAACTGTTTTTCATACTATTATGTCTGTTGATTCCTCAAGAACAGAGTAAGGCCACTTGGAATTCCAATTGCACAATCTAGCACTTCACTTTGCAATCTTATATCGTGTTTGCTATATTATCTTAAAGAAGTAAATATGGAATAATAAGTTGATAATATGTCGAAATTTAGTGCTTTTAAGTGTATTTAGTTTACATACATGTGGGCTATCTTAACCTGCTTAGCAATCAACAATTTCAATGCTTTACAAGGCAATAAACTACGACTTGCTAATCTTTCTCATTAATGGATCGACTCAGAGTCCTAATTTATTACCTTAAATAGAAATGGTTTAGATTTGTAGACCCACTCCTTTCAGGAGTATAACTTTATACACTTTTTTTTTTGCAGATGGGATTATTGTTTCTCCAAGGGTAGTGTGGTCGAGCACCTCGATAGTCACACAGATATAATACACATTCAACTTTATAAGCATTCGTTACCATGGTAACCCTTGTAACTTATGCTAGGAACTCAATTTGTACTAAATTAGTATCATTTAGCACAATCAATTTGTAGGGCAATGAAGCGAAGAGACATGCTACTACGACGTTATTGGAGACAAGAAGATGATGACACATATGGTACTCACTTAATATGGCAAAAGCTTGCATACACCATATATGTATTTTTAAGAGTATTGATTGTTTTACTAAAAAAAGATAGTTGGCTACTTTCATCATAAAACTAGTACACATGAGTGTTACTCACTTAATAATTGTGAAAGAATAAAATAATTGAACTCAATAGTTGTAATAAATTGTATATGGTATTCTAACACTAGTCTCTATTTTTATTTTTGCAGTGATTCTCTACCATTCGGTGGTTAACAAGAAGTGTCCACCTCAAAATGGATATGTTCGTGCTTGCATTAAAAGTAATGTATGCTTTGACTCGAAACATTTGCTTCAATCTTTATGCACGAACTTGATACTCTTCTTTCTTATTTATAAATTAGAACTGTATAAAATTTGTGAAAATCAGCTTGTACATATGTTGATTGTCATTTTATTATTCGTTATCGAGTAGGTGGTGGATACGTAATAAATCCTATAAAGCAAGGTAAAGCATGTGTTGTCAAAAATATGCTTTCCGTTGATTGGAAGTTTTGGAAATACTATCTAAGAAAAACTTCTTCAAGATCTATTACAGTCCATATGCTTGGTAACATTGCAGGTGCAGTTTATGTCTTTAAACTCTTTTTTTTTTTTACTGGAATTGTCTTATTAGATGGTGACAATCCTTTCTTTTTTGAAGCTTTGAGAGAGTTGTTCAGAGCAAGAGCAGAAAATGCTAGCCCTGAACTTTTATCCGGAGAGCAGACAATAGATATGGGGATTCTTGATTGTGAAAGGAAAAATGAGGCAGTGGAGGAATTTTACGATTTTCCTGAACCTTCAAATGATTTATTAGATAATGGATTGCTCTCAAACACAAGTTCAAGAGAAACATGTTATATGGTAATTTAAGCTTTTGGATTCAAACCGTTTAATTTGGTACCAAAATATAATGTCATTTAATAACTTGCAGAATAGGTATCAGCCAAAAAAGTCATGTGCTTCAAACTTTGTGAAAAAATTGCAGGACTATGCAGGTTAGCTGATATTAGAACTTTTAAAATGAATATTTATGAAAAATGATCAATGAATTATTTAAAACATTTCATGTTTTCAGTCCAGAAAAAGGGTTATGTTGATTTGCAAGCCATGTCGTGGGATGAAAGTGTGTCATGCTGCTATGGTGCTACACTTCCAGAAGACACAACGTTGAACATGCCTTGTAGCTGGGCTGTAGCAGATCCTTCTTTATTCCATCTCCGTGGTGAAAATTATCTTCATGACCGCAAAAAGGTTGCATTTCCACTCCCATTGTTTTCTGCTAAATACACTAAAATTGTAGGAGAAAGACAACTTTAAAGGACTTGCATAAAATGTTTTGGCAATTTGTATAATACTCCCTGTGAATATTTGAATCTTGAGAAATATATATCTATCATACTTTCAAGACTGGGATATTTTAAAGTATAAGTTTACTCTTATTAAGACAATTAAAGCAATTTTGATTCTTACCACCATGATTATCACATAGAGCTTTAGAATACATATTGTACCCCTATGATCCCACCCTTCTCGATGAAATTATTGTCCACTCTCAAATTTTGAATAGCTTTTTATTTCCAGATTAAAGCAAAAGGTGCTCTGATGCAGATGGTAGCAGCAGATTGGTTAAAATCTGACAAGCGTGAAGATGATCTTTCAAGCCGGTATGGAGGCATTGTGCAGGTGTGATATACCTTTTTCTTTGTTATTAGTTAATTTGATATATCCATGCAGATTATATTTTTAAACAGAAACATATTTTTTAAAAATCTTTTGTTCTTATTTTGATTGATACTTTGCAGGACTACGCAGCTAGGGGAAGACCAGAGTTCTTTTTTGTCATAAACATACAGGTAAACTTGCTCTTTCACTCTGCTTTATTTTTCTCTCATTTGGACTCCATTTAGAGTATTAATGGTGCCTGTATCTGAATCAGGTTCCTGGCTCGACTATGTACAGTTTAGCCCTATATTATATGCTAAAAGCTCCCTTAAAAGAAACACCTCTGTTGGAGCATTTTGTCAATGGAGATGATGCGTACAGAAATTCAAGATTCAAGCTCATACCACATGTTTCCAAGGTCGAGAATCTGAACTTTTTGCTTCTATTTGGTTACATCTCCATAATTTCACCTCCCCCTACTTCTATGATTGTATATAATTGAGCTGAGCTGAAAACTCAATGGCTTAAGTTTTTTTGAAATATTATCAAACTTCAAAACTTATGTTTGACTTTGTGTGATTATTAATCAAGTTGAGCTTTAACCAAAGTCAAACATGAGTAGAACTCGAGTAGTTTGATAATTCTACACTTTATTTTATTTTATTTTATGTTTTTGAATGTATTCAAGCTCGAGTTGAGCTTTAGAATTTACCTGACATAAAAGTTTGTTCAAACTTGTTTGAATTCTATATCAAACTGAACTCGGACGAATTTTTATCGAACGGCCTTAAACAACTAGGCTTGATGTTCAACCCTAATAGCTTATTTCCCTCCCAAGATTGCATCATATTAAAATTTGAGGTGGTTTCACAGGGTTCTTGGATTGTAAAGCAAAGTGTTGGAAAGAAAGCTTGCTTGGTAGGTCAAGCACTTGCAATGAACTATTTTCGAGGCAAAAACTACTTGGAGGTAAGATGGTAGTACAAAAATGCACCACTTCTAATTTATAGATATCCCATTTTTTTTTACACATCCAGTGTACTCAGATTGGTGTCGACATTGGCTCATCAACGGTGGCAAGAGGCGTTCTTGGCCTTGTTCTTGGATACCTCAACAACCTTGTTGTAGAAATGGCATTTTTATTACAGGTAAATCAACAGCTTTCTTTCTAAATCTTGGTCTATTTTATATGGCTTTTGGTATGTTAAACAATGAATCTAGTTAGGAATGGTAGTGCACGATGATTAGTTCTATAAAAACAGGTTTGCTTTTCATTGATTTTTAGGGGAATACACCGGAAGAGCTGCCGGAAGTCCTTCTAGGGACGTGTCGGTTCAATCATCTTGACGCGTCCAAGGCCGTTTCCACTGATTCGTTCAGTAGAAATGACTTTGGATAAACTAGTTAGTGTTGTATATTATAGTAAGCTCAAAAAAGATGGACAAAGAGAGAATCTCATTATCTATCATGTGTATATATATAGTTATTCTTTTTCCATCCCATCCCATCAATTAGAGAGAATTAGTGTAAATAGTTTTCATTATTTATCTGATGGTGGAGTAGGGTAGGTGCATCTCTCAACTTGAGCGATCAAGCCCTCCCACATCCTGTTGTATATTAGGAAAAAAAATTTAATCAAAATATAGTTTTTCTTTTTCTTTTCTATAATAAAAAAGGTATCTTGGCAACAGATAAAATCTTATTGGGTAGTTACTAGCTAGTACTATATTGGAAGGCATTTTCATGTATTTGATAGTTGTATATGCAGAAGATTGTTTGTTTGCTACTAGTATTTTCGTCACTTTCATGATATTAAAACAAACTCTAAATACATTGCAAAGTTATTATTAAAAAGTAAAAACACATACTTCTATGAACAAGTTTAATATATGAAATTTATAGTACAAGATGTACTGTGGTAGCGGTTAATATATTTTATGATATTAGTAAGTATATACTGTGGTATAAATTTTATAACATGAGTAAGTTTCACAGGAAGTACTAATCTATTAAAAATTTTAATATATTAATTAATTAAATATCTAACATTAATAAATTGGGATGGTTGGAAACAGATGGATAAAACATAGAATTTTTTTTTTTTTTTTTGGAAAGACCTTGTACCTAAAGTTGTCAAACGTTGGGCCATCCTAAAAACCTAAGATTTAAGGACTAAATGGACCTCAAAATTATAGGTCCGGCCAGGTTGGACCGACGCGCCACTTGTGCCCGGTCCGATTTTGGCTCGATTTTTATGGGCCGGCCAGGCCTGATTTTTTTACTCTAAAATATTTTTTATATGATACTTCTTTTATGAATCTTTTTTATGTTCTACTACTTTTATTTAAATTGTTTTCTCTTCGATTTTATATTCTTTTAAATACTTTCAATAATTATTTTATTTGTGTAAATATAATTAAAAATGGGATTAAAGTTTTTGTAGTCCTACAACTTGTCACGAATTTGAATTTGGTCCATATGGATTACACATTTTGATATTGGTCTTATAAGTTTGAAAATATTTAGACTTTGGTCATTTTGTAAAAGTAGAGGACCAAAATCAAATTTGATTGTAAGTTTGTAAAAAGACCAAAATCAAAATATTTTCAAATTTAGAGGACCAATATCAAAATATGATATTAGAAGGACCAAATTCAAAATGAAGATAAGTTATGAGACTTATAAATCTTTAATCCCGTAAAAAATATGTGTATGTTCATTGAAACTTTCTCAAAAGATATTTTTAATCAAAAAATATTATCTCAAATAATTAATTAATTTGTATTATTAAAAATATGAATTAGATAAAATTGACAATACTTTATTCAGAATTTTGATACTATTACTTTATATAATCAAAAGTTCGTATGTTTATTAGTATGAATTATTGTTCAAACTTATTAGAGGGATGCTAATTAGTTGTTTAATTTTTTTTATGATGAGTTTAAAAGGATTGTTAGAAAATTGTTTGATTTTTTTTATTTTAATTATTAAATTATGTTTGGCAAATTAAATAAAATTTTATGACTATTTGAGTAATATTTATCACAAAATTATCAATTTAATAAGATAAATATAGAAATCAAATGTAATTGTGATATATTCAAAATAAAAAATTTAATAATTAAAAAAAGTCGGGCCAAGTTGGCCCGGTAGCCTATTTTGGGCTAGGATGGGTTTGAAAATATATGGCGCGAAGAGAAGCGGGCTGGCCAGACCCAGTCCAAATTGCACAATGGCCCGGTGGACCGGTACGACCCATTTGATAGCTATATTTGTACCTCATCTTTAGTATAGAAGATAGTGGAACAAATCTCCTGTTGATGAATTTTATTTTTATTTATTAATGTAGAAAACGAATGTAGTAGAATGTTATAAAAAATAAAGCGGCCTAAGGTTATTTGCACTAGTTTTTTTTTTTTTTTGTGTGTAAATACACTGCTCAAATGAATATATTATCTATTATTTTGATAAATTAAAATATTTTTAAAAAAAAATCCAAAAATAAACATAAAAAAAAATTATACAAATGAAAAATATTTTTATAAAAATGTGACTTTGACCACTGTGAGGAAAGTTTATCTTGAAGCCAAGCAAGACATCTAGGATCCAAATCTTCAATCCTCTTTATTGCACTGTCAAAACTTGATATTGTAGTAACCTTAGCTGCAGTCCACAATGCTCTCTTGAATGCATCGCCTTTAATTCCAACTCTTTTCATTTTACCATAAAGATGTCTTACACAAAATCTGCTCTCTACTCTAGGCATAACACTCTCAAAAGAAGGTATTAAATCTTTCTGCTTATCTGACATAAAAGTATAAACATCTTCTCTCTCATCCATCAAGGCATCTTTCAAAAGTTGCAAGAACCATTCCAATAATTCCTCTATTTCATTCCCTAATACTGCTCAAGCCAAAGGATATGGGTCATTATTGGGATCAATTGCTACTGCAGTCAATAAGACACCAGCACATGAACCTTTTAAATGACAATCATCTACATCAATCCATAGCCTGCAATCAGATTTGAAACCTGCTTCATTGCAGCCAAGCCTATATAAAACCTGTCAAATCTTGTTCATCTGGGTGTATTGTCTAGC
The DNA here is from genome assembly GCA_026898435.1 of Prunella vulgaris. NCBI lineage: Eukaryota > Viridiplantae > Streptophyta > Magnoliopsida > Lamiales > Lamiaceae > Prunella > Prunella vulgaris. The sequence goes on from JAPKLY010000174.1 coordinate 273,613, forward strand.
TTTAGAATGATATTAGATCCAGAGTTTTTCTCAAGTAGTGTTTGGTGATGGTCTCATAGCTTAGTATATTGTTCCCTTTCAATCAACTTCAAGGCCTTCTGTTTTGCTCTATAAGTTTGATGATGAGAAATGTGGTACCCTAACTCCACCTTTTTTGAATTCTTAAAATCACTTACAATTCTGTTTTGGATTTGCTCTAAGATCTTGTTCATACTTCCTAGCCAACCAGCCTGATCTAACATTTTTTACATGGTATTGTCTAGCACAGTTGTAAATTGAGTTGACCTCTCTGATCTGAAAACACTCTTGGCCTGATACCTTCAATGCATGGATATGCCAATCAAAACCCTCTTGCTCGCATCTAGCATAAATCTTTCTACCATCAATCTTAGTAAACCCAAGTTTTTCCCTGTCTTGACACTATGCATGATGGTAGTCTCTTTAAACAACTGTTTTGTAGGAAAAATCTGCTCTATGAAGAACACATGACATTCAAGTTGAGAAGACTTAAAGTTCAAGTGCATGTCTTCTTCATCCTCACAAGCATCTCAGATGATGCAATACTGTGGAAATCAGATTCATTCTCTACTCCATCAGAACTTGTGGAATTCTTCTCCTTTATAGTGAAATTCTTGCCAATTCCTTGCCACTTAACCTCATTATAGATATTTTCTTAAAAAAAATTATGTAATCCAAAAGGTCATCATCATTTGACACATTATAATACCAATTGAGTCTCCATTATCATTCTCCACTATCATTTTCTTCCTTCTTTAATGTTTCCGTTTTACTTTCTCTCACATCCTCAACATCTTGCACATTCATTTCAGTTTCCTCTCCTCTCACATCCTTACTATCCTTCATATTCATTTCAGTTTCCTTTCCTCTGACATCCACAGTATCTTGAACATTGGTGTCTGTTAGTCCCTTATAAGTGGTAAAGGTCTAGGGGGGAGGGTGAATAGACCTTTAAAACAAATTACGAACTTTTTCAAAAGGGGTTCCAGAACCTTACAATTGCCTTCTATAAGTTCAAAACAATGAGTCTACAAGAGTTTGGACCACAAATGTTACAGCTATAGACTACAGAAATTTGCATCTGTAGAGTTATAAAACAAACCTTGCAAAAATAAAACTAACAGCTTGTAGACAAGATCAGAGGGAATTTCACACTTGAAAGTTATTGAAAAACCTCTAATGTGCAGCGGGAATAAAGTGTGAGTGTTAATGAAAACCAATGTGAAATATAAGAAACTTAACAGCTGAGTGACTTATGAAGTCTACATCTATAGAGTTCAGTTCCTTTGTGAAAAACACAAAATTTTATGCAGTATTTTAAAACGAATGATGAATGTAACAATAAATTAAATATGCAGTGTACAAAGCAATACATAAATAACGTAGTAAATATACAATATTTATAGTGGTTCAGAGTCTATAAATAAGACCTCCTACATCCACTGTTACACCACTCAGGTGCCAAATTCACTAAGAAATGATCACAAAGATCAATACAAGTAATTCCCCCTCAGAACTAGATTCACTTAGATTTCTATTCTAAGTAAGAAACAACTCTAACCTATTCACACAGAATACAAACTCACATAGAATTTCAAAGAAATAACCTCACAAAGAGATATCTACACAAGGTAGAAAATAGAAATGTGTGAGGGAACAACAACAAAGATGTGATTCTTTCTAAGAAATCTTAAACTAGCCTATGAATCACAAAGAATGTAAAACACAAAAGCTCTCTCAGAAAGTGTTGGTTGTAAATTTGCTCAGAGTGAATGCTTGCTTGCTCAGGTTGTTGTTGTTGTTGCCTCTGAATTCCTTCCTCTATTTATAGATGAAGAGGTGTGTCTTATCCGTTGTAAAATTCAAATTTGAATTTTGGATATGGCTCCTCTTTCTCTCTACAAATCTTCGCATGTGTAAGGTGGTCCTCCTCCTTCACACATAATAGTACATGTAGTACTATTTATCTTTATCTTCAGAATTCTGGTTCTTCTTTGAACTAATCTTCCAGAACTTCATAATAAACATATCCTTAAGTTCTCTTTAGTGAGTGCATAATTGTTTCACTAATTTGAGTTATAAGGGTCTTGATTAATTCTTCTTATCCTTAATGTTGTACTTCAATCTTCAAACGGTCTTCTCAGCTGTAGGCATCCTTGAACTTTACAGCTTTAATTCCTGCAAGTTAGATTCTAGCTGTAGTAGTAATATTATAGCTGCAAGGTCTTGTCTAACTGTAGGTTTAACAAGTATATAGCTGTAGACTTTCATTTTATAACTGTAACTTCCTTAGCCATCAAACTTACACAAAAAATACATTAGTGACCATAATAAAAAATATGTTATGCACACATCAAAATCTAATCAAAACAAGGTACTAACAATATCACATTCATCTCCTTTCACATCCACAATATCCTACACAACATCTTGAACATTAGTATCACCTTCGTGTCCCACAATCTCATGCACATTGGTATCACCTTCCTCTCCTCTAACATCCACAACACTTTGAAATTCTCCCATTCTCCATGGTAGTATTCTGCCTCCACTTCTAACTCCCCTCAAAATCAAAGGTAATGTCATTTCTTACTGCATCCAAATACAAATGAGCTACTATATCTTAAAAGTAGTTGATTTACACAACATAATTTTAAAAAGAAAATCAATGATGCACCATCAAACTTAACCACATCATGATACATATCAAAACTTAATTTTCTACTCTCTATGTCTCAAAAGATATTGTATAGTTAAATTTTCTGAAAATTTTGTATTTGATTTGACTTAAAATATTTAAAATGGATTAAAATAGTTTTTAATGAAGGTTGTAACAATAAATTTCATGAAAAATATGAAAATAATTTACAATCTTATTTTGTTTGGATTAAACCGATAATTTCGTAAATTCTTCTCTCTAAACTTGATCACCTGATTCTTCTCTTCGAAGTTGACCTCGACATTTACTTTGGCTTTGACTTGTAACGCTTATCCAAGGACTGTGACATCGTGTTTTGGATTGAATATTATCTTTTTGAAGATTTTGATGAAGAACACCTCTAATTTGGTGAAGAACAATCTTTAAATCTTCGAGTCTGGATTTGGCTGGAAACACTTGATCGGGGGGATTTGACCTCTTGCTCCTGGATCAAAGAATGTTAACGGTTGAAACTTGACGAAGAACGGATTGAATTTGTTGAAGAATAGCTTGAAGTCGGCGAAGAACGCTTGGGGCCTTCAAGATGATCTTCAAAGATAAACGTCTGATTAGAGGGATTTGCTCCTTATTTCTGGATCAAATGGTGTTTTTGGCTTGAATTGGACAAAGAACAATTGAAGGCGGCGAAGAACGCTTTGAATCTTCAAGTGTTATTGGACTGGAGAAATGTCTGATCAGAGGGATTTAGACCCTTGATCCTGGATCAAATGTTGTTTCTGCTCGCTTTTGACGAAGAATACCTCTTGATTTGTTGAAGGACGCTTTGAAGATGGCCTTTGAATCTTCTAGCTCGATTGTCGAGATTGTTGGATTCATGTTAGCTCCAAGCTGGCTCGTGCCTTGAGTGCTTGTTGGATGCTTCTAAATCACTATGAATGTATGGAATGAATTAATGAAGGTTCTTATTTACAAGGTGAGGGAATGAAGATTTTCCTTCCTTGGGTTGACACGTGGCGGGCTATGATTGACTAATGCTGATATGACTGCATAATTAACCAATTGTACAATATTGTCTTAATTCTATTTGACTTTTCTTTATTAATGAGATATTATATGATATCGATAAATAAGGTAAGTTCACTGTAATTGTCAGCAGGTACGAGTACTGAAAAACTCATGTAATTTAACGAGTTTATACCTTGTGTATTAAATACCAATTTTAACTATTTAATTGGAGAATTAATTTAATTAAATTCTAAAAATTAAAGTAGCAAAATTGATTTGATATTTATTTATTTGTACACGTATCGCCATTTAAATGAGTGCAAATTTAATTTGCTTACAAGAGTGAATTGTTCAATTTAAGTTAACAAAGATAAAAGAAACATGTCTTTATGTGTAATTATTACTGAATTATATGCATTTATAGATTTTTATGAATAATAAGTAGTGAATTGTGCAATATCTTTTGAGACAAAGATAGTAGTATATAGGAGAATTATTGCTTGACATTGCAATTCTAAATTCATGCATATTATAAAATAAATAATTATATTAATAAAATAAAGTTTTTATTTAATAAATATCATCAATCGTGCATCGCACAACTAAAAATACTAGAGGAACACTCACGTGAAATATTTCACGCCGTGAAATGGGTAAATTTGAAAAAGGTGTGGATCCCAATGAACTCGTGGGTCAAACCCGGGTCAAAATAAATAAACGCGCGAATCATCTCCCTCAACTCAAAACCCTGACTTTGACAACAATAAATCGACGACAAAAAAATGGCAACGATAATAGAGAGACTCAACGACGACAAACAACGGCAACAAATGTAAAAATTCGATCAACAAACCAAGAAAATCATTTAAAGGAAGTCAAGAACAGCAAATCAAGGTGAAAATCAAGGAAAACAAGACGAAGAACTCACATAACATGGACGATTATTTCCCAGATTGCCAAATAATATCAACAGCAAATTCTACGGGTTATACGACAGGTAACACAAATACATAACACATTGGAAAAACATTACATAAATATGTGTTACTCAATGTATAAATTTATGTTACTAAATAAACATATCTATGTTACTATTCAAACTATGTTACTAAATGAACATATACATGTTACTATTAAAATATGTTACTTTATTAACATATGTATGTTACTATATAAAAGACTTGGTGTTACTTTTTAAAAATAGATAAAAATATGTTACATAATTCAATATATATGCATAATTAAAAAGAACAACACATTGAAAAAACCTTACAAAAAATTATGTTACTAAATGAAGAAGTATATGTTACAAAATATAATATGTGGTGTTACATATTGCGATTATGTTAATTTTCACTGATATTGTGTTACTAAATGAAAATATGTATGTTACTATTAACTTATATACATGTTAATTATTAACTGTAATTTTTAAAAAATATTATGTTACTAAATGAACATATGTATGTTACAATATAACAAACCTTATGTTATTTCCACTGATGGATAAATATATTACACTTTATACACCAAATATGTTTGGGATGAAATATATGTTACAAAATGAATGCATGTGTGCTACTATGTAATATAAAATAGTGTTACTTTAACTAAAAGAAATAAGTGTTACTTATGTGCTACTAATTAAAAGAAACTATGTTACAAACATATTAAGAACCAAACTGTATGTGTGCTCGTGCAGTGGTAAAAAGAATAAGAGTGAAGAAATAGCAACTAAAGAGACAACCATCAACAGAAAGAATGGAGAAACAAGAACAGATTGCAAGGCAAAGATGATGACAAGAAACACATTATGTATAATTCATTTCTATAATACATTAAAATGTTAAATTCTGTACAAAAAAACTATGTTACTTTTGTCTTGACTCAGTGTTACAAAATAGCATGAATTGTGTTACTGAAAATTTATGTTAATTTTCCCTTAAGTTCATATTACAAAATATAATAAACTGTGTTACAAAAACATTTGGTATTTTTAATTTAACTTGTTTTTATGTTAATGACTTTTGTATTACCATTAAAATATATGTTACAATTAACTTGGGTATATGTCACAAAACAGCATAAATTGTGTTACTATATATCTATGTTACATTTAACATTGATATATGTTACTATTAACTTATATATATGTGTTATTTTACAGAATAAAATGTGTTAATAGTAATATAAACTTCTGATTTAAAAAATGTGTAAAATTGCCTTAATAGTCTTCATTGAGACTCCCAGATTTTGATCAATAACTGATTTTTAAAAAACATATAAGAGTATATTACATAAAAAAATATTAGAGTATTTAATAAAAACAAGTGTTTTACTATTTAAATTTTTATACCTTAAGCTGGGTGAATTCCCAGCACAATATAATACCTAAAAAATAACCATGTGAAGCAAAAAATGTAAAGAATAACATCAGATAAATGAAGATATAAGCATAATACTTTGAAACATATACCAGAAATATTAAGTGTATTAACAACACTAAATACAAAAACTAGATAAAAGCCTTCATTCCAACAACAACACTAGTATACTATGTCAAAGAAAATATACATTCCTTACCCCATAAATTACCAAAAAAATATGTACAAAAAGTCTCCTGATTACCCCACCACATAAAACTATTCAAAAGATCAATTGTCAAAAATATTCACATCCATCAAATCCCCCAAACCACATCAACCCCCATCGAATCATAAAATATCCCACATCCCATAAAAAAATTCATCACCTCCACAGTCGCATCGAATCATAAAACACATCAGAGAAATTCATCACCCCCACAATGACAAACTGTTAACAGGATCATCCTGTTAACAGAGAACCAATCAAAGTATCAAAATTGTTAACACAACCAGGCAACAGTCATAAAAAACTACTTGTTCCTATTCAATCTAAGATTTCTCTTGTTGTACATAACATGATCAAGTCTTTTCCTCTTCTTCTCCCCTAGGGCATCTTGTTTTGAAGCAGCAATAAGAGCAGGTTTATTAACATAAAAATCCAACACCTTCTTAAAAACATTACACCTCTGTGAATTGACATCAGATGACACAAACTTTGAAAAGAAAGAACGCCTTAAAAAGATCCTGAAAGCAGCCTGTAAAAAATAAATTATGTTACTAATTAGACATTATTGTGTTACTATTTTATATAGAAATATGTTACCAAGAAAAAATAAAAAATAAAAATTACCTTACAGATCTCTGGACAGTCGTAAACTTCACCTTGAAAATTAAAAATGTGGTGCATCAGAAACACCCCAAAATCATTATTGTGCTCATCTGACCTCCAAGCAAGTCTCATTGTTTGAACTGAGAACTTCTTAACCAACCCAGCCTTTGGGTGCTTTATGTAACCAAAAAATTTGCACATGTATTTTTTCTGAAAGTTAACAAAAATATTAAAAATGTTTCATTTGAATATAATAAAAAATAAGAATATTTGTAAAATAAACAACAACAAGACACAATCATCATACGTCTTGTGCACGACATGGATACGATTATCCAAATAATGGATCTTGCCCAGAAAGAAATTAAAAACAACCAGTGCATAGTGCCCATATACACTGAAAGGTAGAAAAATCTGGAAAAAAAAGAGTATGTATAAATACAAAATGTTACTATATAGTAATAATATATGTTACAAAACAATAATATGCATGTTACAAATCAATAATACGTATATCACAAGGAAAATAATTATTCTAGCAGGCTTACATATACATAAATAATAGAAAGTGTGTTACTAAACAAAACAAAACAATTTTACTATTTATGTAACTATGTAGTAATAATATATGTTTATAAGAATATTTATGTTACTATACAATAAAAATATTAATTTTTTATAAATTTTTTACCATATCAGTAGTCATAAACTTGTCAACAGATGTTGACTCAACCCAGTTCTTCCATCCACCAAAAACCTGAGCTTCGTTATCAGCCAAAGTACCTTTCTTCCTCATTATATCATTCAGCGGTATCTACAAAAAATATACAATACAAAAACAAGTTTACAAATGCAATAAAAAAAAGAATGAAAAATAAAAAATTTACACTATAATCCAACCCAAAAACAAGCCGAGATCCAACAGAAGAAGATGATGAAACGAGGCTTTCAAAGCAAGCCATAAAATAAGCAGCATACAACACATTGTGCGCAATCTCAGTTTGCAGCAGCATGGTTATCATATATTCTCGAGAGACAAGATACATGCAATTTTTTGAAACAAAAAACTCCTCACTGATAAAAAAACTACATGTTATTACAATTAAAAATACTTAAAAAATAAAAAAAAATTGTTACTTTTATCATTTTAATATGATACTACAAAGAAAAAATGGTGTTAATATAAAAATGACAAAAGAGAACTTACATCAAATTGTCCTTATAATGAAATATGTAGTCAACCAACTCAATTTCATGGCGCTGCAATCCAACTAAATTACTTTTCTCAATTTCAATAAAGGGACTTAAAAACCCACACTGGTTACCAAAACCTGAAATCAAGTTATTGAAAGCAGCAGCTTCTTCATCAATCTTTGCAACACTACCTTCAACACCTTCATCCTTAAATTCATCAGCAGCCTCGTTACAAGCTGTTGGGACAATCTGAGTATTTTGAATAAATCCCAAAACCCTTGATGATTTGCCTAAGTATAGTTAGTCAGGATTATCTAGTTCAGGATAGTCAGGTTAGAGATTCAGTTAAGGGGAACGTGTTGAAGACAGAAGAATATTGGAGTCGACCCAATTGACTGAAGTCTGAAGTGCAACTCACCCTGACAGAAGGTCAGAGTCAGTCTTGAAGAAGATTGCATGAACTGAAGCTGAAGACCGAAGCTTGAAGATCCATCCTGAAGACAATCCGGAGTTACCATTGACTGATGTTTCTACTGAGTACACTAAGCATGCTCAGGACAGAACTTAGTAATTGAAGAGTAGTGTAACCTATCAGGCCGAGCTCTATGCTCGTAAGACCTGACTTAGGCCTTGAGTCAGTTTATCTGACTCATGTAAGTCCAAAGCAAAAATGTTACACATACTGGGTTGAATAACCTATCAGGCCGAGCTCTATGCTCGTAAGACCTGACTTAGGCCTTGAGTCAGTTTATCTGACTCATGTAAGTCCAAAGCAAAAAGGTTATTTATGCTATGGGACAATTTACATTTATGTTAACACTTGAGAGACAAAGAGAATGTCAGTAGACTCCGTTAAAGACAAACATTCAGCCTGAGTAAATGACAAGAAACTCAGAGTATTGAATATACGAGGAAAGGACAAGTGTTAGACGGTCAACTAGCCGTTTGTACGGAGAGCCAATCACCTTTCGACATGCATGTACGAAGTCTACGCAGCAGTTAATGCGGTATTTAATGCGTCACAGAGTTACAGGCGGCGGGACAAAATTTTCCAGATTAAGCATGGGAAAAAGGTCAATAGTACATCTAGCCTGCAACCACCCTAAAATAGGAAAGATTTGGGAAGATCTCCTCCAACGGATCTATTTCAAATCTTACCAATAAATACAGAGAGCCTTGATCCCATTCAAGACCAACGGGAAATTTCCAAGAGTAAGCTCTCAAGAATCCAAGCACTCAAAGCATACTTTGAACAACATTCTGCAATTAAATTTCCCTAGTGTTGTAGTAGGATTCACTCTGTATTTGCTTAGTTTTGATAGCTCTAATCTTTAGCATTGCTTTGTATTGCTAGGGCTATCCTTAGTTGGAACCAAGAATACCAAACTACTCAGGGTGTGAGATTGGTTGGTTAGAAGGACTGGGACTTGTAAAACGCCCAGGGGTCAGTTCCTAAGAGAGGAAATTGGCTATTTGTGTCTCTTGGCACGTAAAACCCAAGTACCTATCCTCAGGGTTTGAGGGTAGCTTCCTGTTAAATCAGGTCATGGACGTAGTAGTTGGTTATCTCCGAACCACATTAAAAAGTTCCCTGCTTGCTGATTTACTTATTGCTCAGGATCATAATTGTCATCATATTAAACTGAGCATCTTTGCATGTTTTGAACATCAGGCTGAATCAATCATCCTGACCTTTAAAATTGTGCACCAGCGTTAACCACCTTTTACTAAGCAAAATCAGAGAAAACGTTTTCAGAAACTAAAACGAGTAGAAACTAAGGGCTCACATTCCGCACGTACTCTAGCTTACTGAGATAGTAGTCCAACTGACTAGCTTCCGAGCGGTCAGTATGTTTGTTTTCTCTACTGAGCTTCTAAGCACACAAAACTCATACTTAGCCTATCTGACTCCCTACTGACTTGTCCCTGCTGCCCCTGCGGACTATCAGTTTTGTTGAGTAACATCAGGATCTTCCTGACTGAGTGTGTTAGAGTATTTTTCTAAGTTTTGGAAAAATCTGATATCAGTGTATTCCCCCCATACACTGATTATACTCGTTTCGGGACCAACAAGTGGTATCAGAGCAGTGGTTCAAAAGACCACTGACTTTGTTTACCAACAGTTTCTAAAGAGAAACTTTTGGTGGTCAATTGGACTGATCTTTGTTTCTGAAAACTGCATATCCTGGTATCCGACTCTAAACGCCTAGAGGGCAATCTTCCTGAATTCTCTATTGACAATTATGATTATTTGAAATTCAGGGTCCTTGCACATCTCTACTTTATCCATGATCAGATGCCCCAGGTGATCGAGAATGACCCTATCAAGTTCATGACCAATCGTGCCACCACCTGTCCTGTAGCTGGTAATGTACCTGTTCCGACTGCCGGAGATGAGCCAGTGGAGAGATCCGCACTTACATCTGGTCAGATTAAGCAAATCAGACTGGATAATGTTGCGAAGAACATTATACTCCACACTGTTTCTTACGAGAACTCGGTCAGGCTCATGCATCTGAAAATCATGAAGGAGATCTGGGATGCGCTGAAGGAGATGAGTGAGGGTTCTGAAAAGATTAAAGAGAACAAGTGAGATCTTGCTATCAGGAAGTTCGAGGTATTCAGGATGCTTGATGGAGAGACCATCGTTCAGATGGAAGCTCGGTTCATTAAGATGATGAACGAGCTAGCAACCCTTGGGAAGGAGTATCCCAAGAGGGATGTGTCGTCTAAAATCCTGAATTGTCTCCCTGAAAGATGGGACACATGAGTGATCTTGTTGAAGAACACTCAGGATCTCACTAACGTTCCTTACTCTCACCTATTCTCAGAGTTAAAGGCTCTGGAATTCGACCTCGATAAGAGGAAGACGAAAGGTGTTGCCAGTGAGGATGTCAGTGAGGAGAAGACACCTGAGAAGGAAAAGAGCGTGGCTCTTAAAGCTACTCCTGAGCCTGAGGCTGGATCTGGCTCAAAATCATTGTGAGATATGAGCAATGATGAGCTAGCCCTGGAGTACAGCCTGATGGCACGAAGATTCGAGAAACTGAACTCTCATTTCGAAAGGTATAAGAAATTTTATAGTGACACCCGTGATCGCAGGTATTCCAGCCCCAGGAGATCAAGCCCCCGGAGAGAAGAAATGGGGGGTTCTGAATCCAGGAGAGAAAGAGACGAGTCTGAGCGGCGAAGATATGAGAAAAGCTCCAGAAGGAGAGACGATGCTGAGCCCAGAAGATCCAGCTCCAAACCTGAATGATCATCAGGGAGCAGTAGGGAATCGTCAGATAAAAGGTACACTGATAAACCGGGTGCTAGTGATGTAGATCAGTGCTACCATTGCAAGAAGACCGGACATTATCAGTATGATTGTCCGGAGCTCAGTGCTCGAGAGAGAGAAGATCGGAGAGTAAAGAGAGATCTCAGGGCATCAGATCGGAGAGCGTTGATTGCTGAGGACTCCTCAGATTCCGATGGCCCAGGACGCTGATCCCCTGAACTCTTCTCCGATGAGGAGTATGATGATCTCTGCCTGATGGCAGATGATGAGGTATGTTCTTCTGCCTCTTCTCCTGATCACGCATCTGAGCTTAGCTCATATTCAGCAAGAGACCTCGACCTTCAGCTCGCTCTTGAGCAATTGATGGTTAATTTCTCGAGGCTACAGGAGACTCATATTCACACAGTGGATGTGAATGCACAACTGAGTGGGGAGAACGATCGGTTAACTGAGTCTCTCATAATGAGAGATACTGAGGAAGCACTGAGGTTAGTCAACCTCCAGGAAGAGTTGCTTCATGCCCGGAATAGGCATGATGAAACTCCAGTGGCGGTTGAAAGACTGAATGCTATAATCAGCTCACTGATTGAGACTCGTGATACTGATTTGTTCCTCGCTCAGGAACAGCAGAAGATTGAGCGGATAGCTCTCAGGGGGATGTTCCAGGCTGAGTGGCATGCTCGTCTTAGTGCTGAGCAAATTGCTTGGGACCTCGAACAAATCTCAAGAGAGGCTGCTCATCAGAAACTAGTGCTTCAATACACCACTGAGATTGAGGCCCTGAAAAAGAAAAATGGGCACCTTGAGGAAAAGCTGAAGAAGTTACATACATCCTCCCAAGTGGTTTATGTGTTAACAAATTTCTCTCAGCATATCGATGGTGCTAAAGCTGGGTTAGGCTATGATGCCTCAAAAGACCCGAAGGGCAAAAAGAAGAGAGGTGCTTCAGGGAGCAACTCTCAGAAAAGGTTTGTCCCTGCCCAAACTGGTGACAAGAGCCCAAGTGTTGCTCACCAGGATAAAGACAAAGGGAAGGAAAAAATGCCTGCTGAACCTGTCAGGCAAAGGACTGAGGAACAAAGGCCAAAACCTAAGGGAAAGGCCAAACTCCCTCATCCTGAGCTGGGGAAGAAGGACCAAAGGAACTCCAAGGCTCAGCCTAGGAATCCTCAGGCTGAAAGGAATTCCGCCCCAAGTACTTCTCAGGCTTGACCTCAGAATGCTCAGGGTGGAAGGACTTCAGGTCAAATGAGACCTCAGGCGAAGCCAAGGAATACTGAGGACCAGAGGCCTCAGGCAGGGCACAGACCCATCAGGCCCGAACTGCTCCTTCCCAGGATAGACCTCAGCCCAACGCACCTAGGCCAAGGAGGAACAGGAGGCCCGCCCCCAGGAATGAATCCAGGGATCCTGAACCTCAAGCTGAAACTCATACATCCTCAATTTCCCAGGCACAATGGAAGAAGAGGACAGTGTATGTCGATGTTTCAAGGAGACAGGTTTACACTTCTGATGCCATCAAAATTGTTAAACAAATCTGGATCCCGAAGGGTATGGCTGACACTGTAGGACCCAATACGAGAAGGGTACCTGAGGCCTGATTCTTTTCAGGTCGCTGCGGGCTACAAGAAGAGGAAGGAGGATCTGAAGAAGGACTGGTACTTGGACTCAGGATGTTCTAGGCACATGGCCGGATTTCGTGATCTCCTTCAGGACTACGTAGCTCAGGAAGGCCCGCAGGTAACCTTCGGTGATAACTCTAAGGGTTTCACCAGAGGATTCGGTACCCTTGTTGTTGGTTCTGTGAGAGTGCTTAATGTATCCTATGTTGAGGGTCTTAGGCATAACCTGCTTTCGTTGAGTCAGTTTTGTGACCGTGGTTATAGTGTAGAGTTTACATCTAACATATGCCTTGTGAAAGACAAATCTACACTGCAAGTTCTGATTACAGGTGTCAGGAGAGGCAAAGTTTATTTTGCTGACTTCAGAGCAACTCTCCTGAAACTTGTTTGGTCGCTAAGAGCTCTTCTGAGCTCAGTTGGCTTTGGCATATACGCCTGAGTCACTTAAACTTCAAGATTATTAACAAAATCTCTCGACTTTCTCTTGTAGAAGGTCTACCTAAAGAAGTTTTTAGCAAAGACCACGTGTGCGGAGCATGTTAGGAAGGCAAACAAACCAAAGCTTCATTCAAGGAAAAAGATGCCTTCTCAACTGACAGAGTGCTTCAGCTTCTGCACATGGATCTTTTTGGTCCGATTACTCCTGTCAGCATGAATGGTAGGAAATATACCCTTGTTGTTGTTGATGATTATTTCAGGTACACATGAGTTATTTTCTTGCTAAACAAGAAGGAGACTCAGGTCAAGCTTCCGGAGCTACACAAGAAATTGAGTACTGAACAGGGTCAGAGCATCGTCAGGATCACATCAGATCGGGGAACAGAGTTTATTAACTCTATTATAACTGATTTTTGTACTGACCTTGGCATTGCTCATGAGACTTCTGCAGCCAGGACTCCTCAGCAGAATGGAATAGCTGAAAGAAGGAACCGGACCCTGAAGGAGGTCGCTCGAACCATGTTGGCTGAGTCAGGACTGCCCAAGAAGTACTGGGCTGAAGCAATCAACACTGCTTGCTACACTCAGAACCGATCTATACTGAACAAACAACATGCTCAGACACCTTATGAAACATGGAACAAAAGGAAGCCTCGCATTTCCTATTTCCATATTTTTGGGTGTAAATGTTACATCCTGAACAATGGGAAATACTAGCTGAAAGCCTTTGATAGCAAGTCTGATTAGGGAGTGTTCTTAGGATACTCCTCAGTTAGCAAATCTTTCAGGGTGTATAACTGTCGGACCCTTTGTGTGGAGCAAACACCTCATGTTGTGTTTGATGAGACTGCATCAGTGCGTAGAAAATAGGTTCTGAGTCCTGACACTGAGAGGGTCACCAAGAGGGTGACAAGACTGAGCCTGAAGAATCCTGAGTTCAAGATCAAGCTCGTGAATGCTCCCAATGGATGGGATAATGATGACGATCAGGATGGACCTCAGGTCAACCCTCAGCAAGCCCCAGACTCAGAGAATGTTGAGTCTCAGAGGGAGGCACAGACTCAACCTGAGGTACGTACTGTTGGTGATGATGCTGCTGCACCTGAGACAGTTACTGAGTCCAACTCTGTAGGGGAAACAATGTCCCTGACACTGCACAACCCTCAGGGAATGACTCAGTGTCCCCTGTTCTTGCTCGTTCCGCTTCTTTGCATATTATTGTCGAACTAACATTTCAGGATCAGGCGAGGGAACGTCAGCAGCTCCCAGTGCAGCAGTCAGCAGGGGGCGGTGGCTAGATGATCACTCATTGGCAGATATCATTGGTGATATCAATGAGGGGGTCAGGACAAGGTTGTTCCATGGCGAGAGTGCTATGTTCTGTTGTTTCCTGTCTGATCAGGAACCTAAGAACATTGAAGAAGCTCTTGCTGACCCCAACTTGATCCTAGCCATGCAGGATGAGCTCAATCAGTTTGAGCGGAATCAGGTTTGGGAGTTGGTTGAGAGACCTAGGCGTCAACATGTTATTGGCACCAAGTGGGTCTTCAAGAACAAGAGGGATGAGAAGAATGTTGTTATCAGGAACAAGGCCAGACTAGTAGCAAAGGGTTACTCTCAGGCCGAAGGGATCCACTATGATGAGACCTTTGCTCCGGTCGCAAGGTTGGAAGCAATCAGGTTGTTCTTGGCATATGCAACATTCAAGAAGTTCAAAGTGTATCAGATGGATGTAAAGAGTGCTTACCTGAATGGAGTGCTGAACGAGGAGGTTTATGTTGAGCAACCTCCTGGGTTCGAAGTTGGTGATAAGGTGTATCACCTGAAGAAAGCCCTTTACGGCCTGAAGCAAGCTCTGAGAGCTTGTTATGATACTCTTTCCCAATTCCTGATAGACCACGGGTTCGTGAAAGGAACAGTGGACATGACCCTCTTCCGAATATCCGAAGGGGAAGACATTCTCTTGGTTAAAATTTATGTGGATGACATAATATTTGGATCACCTAACCTGAAGCTTTGTGAGAAATTCTCAAAACTGATGACGGGGAAGTTTGAGATGTCAATGATGGGAGAAATGAACTTCTTTCTAGGTCTTCAGGTCAGGCAAACTGACTCCAGAATCTTCATAAATCAGTCCAAGTATGCGAGGGAGTTGATTCAAAAATTTGGAGTTCAAACCAGCAAAGTCTCACGTATTCCCATGAACACAAATGAGAAGCTGGACCCTGATAAGGAGGGGACCTCAGTGAATCAGACTGAATATAGGGCACTGATAGGATCTTTGTTGTACCTGACTGCAAGTCGTCCTGACATCACCTATGCAGTTGGAGTTTGTGCAAGGTATCAGTCTGATCCGAAGAAGAGTCATCTAGAGAGTGCCAAAAAGATACTGAAATACCTAAAGGGTACAGTCAACTTAGGACTTTGGTATCCCTCTGATGACAACCTAGAACTGTCTGGTTATTCAGATGCAGATTATGGAGGCTGTAGGCTTGATAGTAAATCAACTAAAGACACATGTCAGTTTCTAGGGAGTAAACTGATCTCTTGGTTTTTCAAGAAACAAACAAGTGTTGCAACGTCTACTACTGAGGTTGAGTATATGGCGGCAGACAGTTGTTGTTCCCAAATCCTTTGGTTGAAACAATGACTAAGTCAGTTGATTGTATAGATGGTTAGGAATTTGCTTAAGGGTTTTGGCATCATCAAAAAGGGGGAAATTGTTGGGAAAATCTGAGTGTTTTGATTAGATCCAAAAACCCCTGATGATTTGTCTAAGTACAGTTAGTCAGGATTATCTGGTTCAGGATAGTCAGGTTAGGGATTCAGTTAAGGGGAACGTGTTGAAGATTGAAGAATATTGGATTCGGCCCAATTGACTGAAGTCTGAAGTGCAACTCACCCTGAAAGAAGGTCAGAGTCAGTCTTGAAGAAGATTGCCTGAACTGAAGCTGAAGACTGAAGCCTGAAGATCCATCCTGAAGACAATCCGGAGTTACCATTGACAGATGTTTCTACTGAGTACACTAAGCATTCTCAGGACAGAACTTAGTCAGTGAAGAGTAGTGTAACCTATCAGGCCGAGCTCTATGCTCGTAAGACCTGACTTAGGCCTTGAGTCAGTTTATCCGACTTATGTAAGTCCAAAGCAAAAAGGTTATTTATGCTATGGGACAGTTGACATTTATGTTAACACCTGAGAGACAAAGAGAATGTCAGTAGACTCCATTAAAGACAAACATTCACCCTGAGTAAATGATAAGAAACTCGAAGTATTGAATGTACGAGGAAAAGACAAGTGTCAAACGGTCAACTAGCAGTTTGTACGGAGAGCCAATTGCCTTTCGACACGCATGTATGGAGTCTGCGCAGCAGTTAATGCGGCATTTAATGCGTCTCAGAGTTGCAGGCGGCGGGACAGAATTTTCCAGATTAAGCATGGGAAAAAGGTCAATAGTACATCTAGCCTGCAACCACCCTAAAATAGGAAAGATTTGGGAAGATCTCCTCCAACGGATCTATTTCAAATCTTACCTATAAATATAGAGAGCCTTGCGCCCATTCAAGACTAACGGGAAATTTCCAAGAGAAAGCTCTCAAGATTCCAAGCACTCAAAGCATACTTTGAACAACACTCTGCAATTAAATTTCCCTAGTGTTGTAGTAGGATTCACTCTGTATTTGCTTAGTTTTGATAGCTCTAATCTTTAGCATTGCTTTGTATTGCTAGGGCTATCCTTAGTTGGAACCAAGAATACCAAACCACTCAGGGTGTGAGATTGGTTGGTTAGAAGGACTGGGACTTGTAAAACGCACAGGGGTCAGTTCCTAAGAGAGGAAGTTGGCTATTCGTGTCCCTTGGCACATAAAACCCAAGTACCTATCCTCAGGGTTTGAGGGTAGCTTCCTGTTAAATCAGGTCATGGACGTAGGAGTTGGTTATCTCTGAACCACGTTAAAAAGTCCCCTGCGTGCTGATTTACTTATTGCTCAGGATCATAACTGTCATCATATTAAACTGAGCATCTTTGCATTGCTTTGAACATCAGGCTGAATCAATCATCCTGACCTTTAAAATTGTGCACCAGCCTTAACCACCTTATACTAAGCAAAATCAGAGAAAACGTTTTCAGAAACTAAAACGAGTAGAAACTAAGGGCTCACATTCCGCACGTACTCTAGCTTACTGAGATAGTAGTCCAACTGTCTAGCTTCCGAGCAGTCAGTAGGTTTGTTATCTCTACTATGCTTCTGAGCACAAAACTCATACTCAGCCTATCTGACTCCCTACTGACTTGTCCCTGCTGCCCCTGCGGACTATCAGTTTTGTTGAGTAACATCAGGATCTTCCTGACTGAGTGTGTTAGAGTATTTTTCTGAGTTTCGGAAAAATCTGATATTAGTGTATTCCCCCCCCCCCATACACTGATTATAGTCGTTTTGGGACCAACACAAGCTTCATCAGCAGACTCATCACCAGCTTCACCAGCATCCTCACATCTATCATCTTTTACCTCCTCAGCCTCAAGGTCCATTCCTTCACCATCCTCCTCACATTCTTTCTCATCACTCTCACTCTCACTCTCACTCTCATTTCCTTGTTCATCTACATCAGCAGCAGTTTCTTCCTCCACAACATCTTTTCCATCATTATCCTGTCTCACATCCTCCTGAATCACCTATTTTATTGGAACCATTCTCTCTTTTATCCCTTCTTCTTCTTCTTCTTCTTCTTCTTCTTCTTCTTCTTCTTCTTCTTCTTCTTCTTCTTCTTCATCATCCCCACTATCATCACTACAAACATCAACATCTTCTTCTTCCTCGTTTTCCTCACTTTCAACTATTACATTTTCCCCCCCTTTCCTTGTACGCCTCATTTGAACTTCACCAACATCATCACAAACAATATCATTTGACTTCTTCGCGCTTCTTTCAGCGCACACAACCTGATCAACCTTCACGGTTTGGTCATTAGAGTTATATTTAAAAAGAGGACTATCAGGAAATACATCAAAATTAGGTGCATCAGAGAGTTATTTTGCACGATTAAAATTTAAAACAAGATCATCTGCTATAGTTAGAAAGGACTCATCCCCCCAAAACTGAGAATCAGACTCTGTGTTTGAATCAGGCAAATTGGTTTTAATTTATGATATTCTAGATATAAAACCAGAGGATGAATCGCTAATTTCTTTCAACAAGTTCTCCAGCTTCATCTTCACAGCCTACAACAAAGTATGATACTGCATAAAATAATGTATATCTTACTATATAGTAACATGCATGTTACTAATTAGAAAGGAGTGTGTTACTAAATAGTAAAATATATGTTACTAAAGTATATGTTACTATATACTAGCGTATATGTCACTAAATAGTAAAAATATATGTTACTAAAATATATGTTACTACACTACCATATGTGTTACAGTCAAGTAATACGCATGTTACAATCAAATAATATGCATGATACAACTCAACTAATATACCTAAAACCTATAAAATGAGTTATTACTCAATAATTAGTTATTATAAACATGCATAACAAATATTATTGTATAAAATAAATAGATGTTACTATTGAGTTACAAGTATGTTACCTCAACTTTTCCAAAGAGAGAAGACTTCAAATCCCTCTATTAGACACCCTGAAACGTCCATTTCTTGTCACCGAATAAACATCAACAACAAGATCTTCATTGCCGTATAAACTAGCATCAGACTCCTGCCTACACCGAGCATGCAAATTCACATCATCCCAGTGTTGAATTAAAGGGATTGCAGACGACAATTCAACACCTCTCCACTGAATACGGTGAAAATAAGCCATTTGAAGAATAATCAAACATCCTGTAACATTATAAGCACCATTCATCCGAACAAAATCCACACTCTCACACAACTTGTTAAAGACATAAGAACACCAGTCAAGCTTTGCTATATTACTGACATCAACAACAACCTTCAAAATTCCAGGGTTACAAACCAAATGATTAGATGCAGGAGTAAAGAATGAAGACATGACAAAAAACACAAACAAATGCTTAAAATCGTCACCACCATCTTTCAACTTCTTCTTGAAAAGATCAGCAAGAGCAGTCAACTTCGATGAAGTTCTAATACCATACAGCTGACTGTACTTCTCAAGCAAAAGATTAGTTTCACCTCGGTTAAAAACAGGGACATCACATCCATCATTCCTCGGTATCATGAAAATGTCATGTACATCATCTGGAGTAACAACAAAACTTCGCAAACGGCCAATCGACAATTGCCAACTGTGAGAATTAAAATTATCAACAAGCCATTTAAGCATTGGGTACCCACTCAGCTTTGTCAGATGCAAATTCAGTAAACCACCAAAACCTATGCTCCTAACAGCTTCCTTCTGAGCATTGTTCAAACTTTGAACCAGCTCAAAGACAGAAGTAGGTCTGCTATTAGGAGTGAATTCTCTGAAAATGAAAAAAAAATATTAATAAATATATGATAATTAAATGAACAAATACAATATATATATATATATATATATATATATATATATAAATAA
>JAPKLY010000174.1:293673-342102 GCA_026898435.1 Prunella vulgaris
TATATATATATATATATATATAAAGAACCATACCTATTTTGTTGAGACGATACAGTAACAATTGATGTGCTCTTACTAGAACGATGCCTACGCCGCCTCCTAGATGGAGCAATAGAACCTTCAATCAACATAACAGGTGAATCATCCACAAAGGGCCAATCTGGATTTTTTCCCATTTTATAATCTGTAATACAAGTTGAATAATATACATGTTACAAATCAAATATATGCATGTTACTACATATCAGAAAATTATGTTACTATATAGTAATATTCATGTTACTAATTAATAAAATCCATGTTACAAATCAATAAAATGCATTTTACAATACAATAATAATAACACTGAAAGAATTATATGTTACTAAACTACAAAAAGTATGTTACTAAATAACAAAAAACTATGATACTATTTATGTTACTATACAACAATAATACATGTTACTATATAGAAATGTTTGAGTTACAAATAAATAATATGCATGTTACAACACAATAATAATAAAACTGACAGAATTTCATGTACTAAACAACAAAATGTGTGTTACTAAACAACACAAAACTATATTACTATTTATGTTACTATATAGCAATAATACATGTTACTATATAGAAATATTTGTGTTACTGAACATAAAACATCAACTAAATAAAAAAAAATAGAGCATTAACATTAAGCAGAGCATCTGACCCAAAAATTTCAAAAAATATGAACATGCATTTGAATAATAAGACTTACAGAATTATCGATCATATTAACATGCATTGAACATAAACTCTTCGTGCACAAAAAATCGACAAAATAAAGCATAAAAAGCTAGGGTTTAAAGCATATGAAAGAGCTTTCAACAAAAAATATGTCTGAACACAGAAAATAAAAAATATAAACAATAAAGAAACCCTAAATTTCACTTACCAACATATTTAACTCTGAAAAATGGAAAAAACTTGAAACGAAGATGAAAATGTAAGAAAAAATATCTTAAACTGTAAATATGAAGTTGAAAACGGTGGAAAAACCAGAGAAACGCCGGTAACCATGGCAAAACCGTTGAAACCGTCGCGAAGTAGAACGCGGGAACGAGAGAGAAAACAAAAACGAGAGAAAAGAAAGTGTGAAATCAGATTTTGAATTGAAATATGAATAACCCGTTTCCAAATTACCGGATCCGCATAAATGACTCGACCCGACCCGACCCGCACATTTATAATTTAACTCATTTAACAATATGATATCGTTTCACGGTGTGAAATGTTTCATATAAGTTTTTGTGAAAATACTAAGTTTAGATAATACTAAATTCCTTTGAATATCATTAAGTATGTGTTAATAAATTGCTATTCAATTAGATAATAATATATTCCTTTGAATATCTATGTACAATATAAACACTTATAAATTGATAATGATATTTTATATATGCTATAATTTCTGTCGGTGAAAAGAAAAACAAAAAAGACTATGTATCATGGACATTAATAAATCTCACATGAAAATATCACGTTTAGTCGTTTACACCGCGCCTAAAATGGTGATCGTCTCTTTTGAATTAATTATGTCACCATCACCATGTACATTTTAGTAAATTATCAATGCCGCGTGGCGTAATCACATGCTCCCTTTTCTTGCCCTATTTTACGCACCTCACATGTTTAGGGAACATTGATGTGGTAAGATCTCAAAAATTATTGCACCAAAAATATAAAATGAATTTATACTTCAATATTTTGTAATACACTCCATAAGGTTTGTAGATTTTAATATTTTATATTCAATTAATGTTTTTTTTTGTTATAATTTTATTCTTTCTAATGGACTACAAATATATGTAATATATAAACATTAATTTCGTCAAATGAAGAGGGGAGAGGAAGGGCAAATTACACTCCAATTTTCCATATAAAATATGCTAATTTAGTGAATGTAATTTTTTTATTAATTGAAAAACTTTATTTTACAGGGGTAAACTTGAACAATAATATGTAAAATTAATAAGCATTTTAAAACAAGATTTAGCCAAAAAAAAAAAAAAGTAAAATAAGAAATAAATCTTTTGAAATGGGTGGAATATACATCTACGTTTACAAAGGTATATATATATATAACCTTTGATCACGTATCGCATGAAAATATTTGTATCATAAACCATTTTATAATAAATCAAAAAAAAAATTCATAAATATAAATCTTATTTTACAAGGTGATTTATATCATTAAAATGATTTATATAATATTTTACCTACGTTATGTATGCGCATTGGCTAAACATTATTTGTGTTAGGGAAAAGGCACAATCACGATTTTAAACTATATACTGTTCTGAGTATAATCAGAACTCTATATTATTATTTTTGTTTAAATAAGTCCTTAAAATTTTATTTTAGGAATAAGTATTTCCTTCACATGTTTAATTAATACAAATAATTACCTTTCATAATTAAATTAAATAGAGTGCACTTGAATTTTTGTTTTTTTATAGAAAGTGTTTTCACTTGTATACCACAAAATTATTATTTTTTATTTAATTTAGAGTGCTCTAATAAATTAATAATTATTTTTCTTAGAACATATAGTTACTTATTTTACAGAAAATTTTGAAATTTGTAGTCACTTCGTCCAAAAATTATTCATCATTTGTAAGACACTTTTTAAAGAATAATACATTTTTTTTAGTAAAGTAGTGACATATATCAAATGTGTCTGTAATTTTATGAGTGTACACATAAATTAATTAATACATACATATATATATGTATATATTAAAATGTACAAATAATTTTGGTATTGACATATAAGAACAATGTGAATAATCATGGGATAGAGGAAGTAATTATTATTTTATTATGAAATAATTTTCAATTGGTACATTTTTAAAAGCAATATTTTCAAATTGGTACAATTTTTTTGCATAATATAGTAAATATGAGTTGAATATTATAGTTATTTTTTTGCATTTTGTACCAATTTGAAAATAGTGCTTTAAAAATTATCATTGTGTAAGTGTCCCTTTTATTTTTTGTAATTTTTTTTTATGTTTGGTTTGATTTTATGAGGTACAAAACTACAAATTATTATGGGTATGTTTGGTAGCCCAGAAAAGGGCATGAAAAAAATAATTTCATGTGTTTGGTTTACCATAAATTTTTTAAGGAGACATGTTGAAAACCTGGCGTGTAACATATTTTTATAAAAATTATTGTTCTTCTTTAGAAATTGCATCGGACCCTTACCCTCTGATATATTGTCTTGGCAATTTCAACAAACTCAAAAGCCTTCAGAAATCACAACTACTGGACGTCCGCTGCCTCACAACCGCTGCAATCTCTGTTTCAAATCAAAGATCCATTCACAATCGTCACCGAAAATAGACAGTCGCAGCCACTGTTGCGACGAACACCAGAAACCAAAGCTCGGTCGAGTCGCCTCTATCTCGAAATCGCTAATTTACTCGTCGGAGAAGTCGTAAGTTTCGTCTGAATTTGTTCCACACAGATTGCCAGAAACCGGTCACTACTCCATTCACAACCATCTCCGCACCACTCGCGGGTGATAGCTTCCGTCCTCCGCCCACTACACGGTCCAGAGAAGAAAATCTACATTTCATCTACATCGACTACGCGACTCCGAGGAGTACTCTGGCGAAAACTATCGCCGCCGGAGAAGAAAATAGTGGAGGTCTCGCCGCAGAGAAAGGTGGGAGAAGCATTCAGAGCACGACAATGATGTGGTGTTTTCCGTTCTAAGAGATGCATCGATCGGTTAATGATTGAAATTGTTTATAGGCGAACTAAAACGAACTACTAAGGGAAGATTAGCAAAATAAATAGCCCAAGGCTAAGGAGCTCGCCGAGAGCTCGCCAAGTTGGCCCTATACCACGTCACCACCTTTGACCAGTCAACACCATGAAGAAAGAGAGAACTCGCCCAGATGGTTGGTGACATGTCGACCCGTAGCCAAGTGTACATCATGGAGAGAGGAAGCTCGCAAGGGAGCTCGCCCAGAGCTCGCCTTGAGTTCGCCCAATACCAGAAGACATGGTCTGATCCTACTACCATCATCACATCCCAGAACAACACAAGGCAAGAGAGCTCGCCAAGGAGCTCGCCCAGTTCGAAGTGAAGTCAATACCTACGTAGGGAGTCAGTAGTGATGTAGTAAGGCAAAACAATGTAATTAGAGTATAATAGTAGGCCAGATGACAAGTGTTAAGGACACTTGTCAGCACATTATAGGCTAAATAAGCCCATAAGTGTCACCTCATTACATGCAAACCTATAAATAAGGTCATTGTAACTCATTTCTCTCTCTAAGTTCATAATACACAACACATTTCTTCTCTCTACTTTCTCTCACTTCAAGAACATTCTTAAATAATTTCTAAGATTATTGTTTGGTATAATTTTAGTGTTAAATTAGCCACATAATCACTCAATTAGATAATTCTACCAACAGGAATGATTGATGATTGTGGACAGATCTCTCTCGTCTTCCAGGAGTTCGACAATGGATTCAGCGTGTAGCGGCGGTGAATTGAGATCCGAGGAGATTGTTGTTGAATTCCATTAAAAAGATTAGGATTTCATAGTTTTGGGGATTTCCATTAAAATTGGCATAAGTTCTTCAATTTCAGTGTTAATTTCTTTAATTTCTTCAATCAGCTGCTTTGAATCTCTGGCATTAACGCCATATATTTTAGTTGTTTGTTTTCTGGAATTGTTGAATGTTTATCATGGTTGTGGACATTAATGTGGTCATTATTTTTGGCATTATTGCGTTTGTTGATTTTACGATTTCTTATCTTGATTCAATATCTACCAAACAACATTTTATTTTTTCTACACATCTTACCAAACATAAGAAAATAAAAGTTATCATAAGTAAATCATGAAAACGGATCTAGGGCTCTATCATGAACTTTTTCTTGCCAAGGCTACCAAATGGGACCTATAGATATTTTTTCATGAAAGTATGACTCGTAAGTGTGTAAATATTTTAGTACACAGAGTACAAACTCCATATCTTTCTATGATATGCATGGTTTTTTTCAAGAAAAATAATTATTAATTTATTAGAACACATTAAATTAACATGAAAATTAAGCCTACAAGTAAGATTTTTTATTTTTTAAATTAGTTGAAAAGGATTTTGTTTTATTTTAAGATTAAAATTATTATATTTGAACCAATAAAATCTAATTGTTTCTAAAATAAAAACCTAAGGGCTTATTTGAATAAAAAAAATTGTTTATGATCTTATTTGTACTCTAGATATGTAATGATGATAATTGAGCTTTAATATGACGATGATTTAGGGAAACAAATAAATTTTATGATTGAATGTTTTAATGCTCGCTATTAAATGCTTTGAGGAATATGCAATAAATAAACATATCAAAATTTTGCCGTTTTACGAGACTTGGACCTGAAAATTAGAATCCTTTATTTTGAATCTGTTAATAGTTTACAAGATGCTCTTTAGGGTTAACTTAAGAGCTTATCTTATTTATGCAATTTAATGCATGGATTTTGACATTTACTATTCTGCATGAAATCTGTCATTGTGGACAGACCTAGACTAATAGATGGGTGCCACATGTCTGGTGACATTAAATCACCTTACAAGGGTTGATTTCCTACATAATATGGTATGATTTATTTATACTCTACCTATGACAATTTAAAATCTTTTCTCAATATGGGCTGCATTAGTAGACTTTGTGAAGTATCCTTTCTGACATATTAATAACGTGTTGAGCTCCTCACTGGAATATAGAACATCGTCTGGGTCTTAGCTCGATAACCTTGCTTTGGGTGGTCTGATCCTCGATCTCTCTAGTCTCTCGAGCTTCTTGGTCAGTGACAATGAGATTCTCACTTTAATAGTTCGAAACTCACAAGGATGGGTTAGGACCTCCGCTTCATGGTTCATTAGGATGGGTTAGGACCTCCGCTTCCCGCTCATTTTATTTTTTTAGAAAAACTATAAATTTTTAATAATCACCATTAACAAACATAAACATGAGAATATAAGATGCATAAATTTTAAAAATTATATTTAAATTCAATATATATATTAATAGTATGTTTAAAATGCAAATTTTAAAGTATGTTTGAATTTCAAAATCTATAAGATATGTTAGTTACTTTATTAGTTAATTTATTTATATTTATATATATTATATGTTCATAAAAATAGGAGGGCCGATGGAGAACGGGGCGGAGTGGGGAATGCAATTTCCAGCCCCGCTGCGCCCAAACCTATGGGGCAAAAATATTTTCATTCCCATTTTCTTTAGGAATTTTACACTGTATACAGACAAATCTTCACGAGAACTGGATATTTTTTGTGCCACTGTCAAACCTACTTATTCCTTTTAGTTAATAATTCGTAAAGTACATGCATGGAAAAAAAAAATTACATTACAACAAATTCGATGCATCTGGCTCGACTAAAAATGTTGAAGTCATGAGAGTTTAAACTTGTGAACTTAATCGTTGCATTTACATACCCCAAGTAACGATTTTATGTAGTATATTTCTTAAATTTAATTGGTCTTTATGTTTAGACTACACGCAGAATGCTTAATTTCAATTTAAATTACTATATTTTTAAATTGCATTTTAAACTAAAGTTTTTGACCATGTTAAAATAAGTTTCAACTTAAATTTTTTTAGCAAAAATTTACAAACAAATTTGGTTCTGCGTGTCACTTATGTGACATTAGCCTATAAAAAAATTATAATTACATGGCAAAATATTTAAAGGGTTTACTGAAATTTAAACCACCATCTCTTTTTGTAATTGCACTTTATACTAGACTTTTGAATATTATTAATTAAAAATTAAATTTTTTTTGACAATTAATGCTTACGAGTATATTTTTCTCTACCCATCGTCCACATGGCAACAATCCACGAAAAACTTAAATTACGTGGCAAAAAACTTAAAATACGAGAATAAAAATATAAAATATATAGTAAAATAATTTCATATTATTTGCCAAATTATCGTCTAATTCGGTTGTGAAGCGTTGTGGTCTTTGAGTTGAGACAACACAAATGATAATCCAACCAGATATTTTTGGAGGTCGTTTTTATAATATAAAAACTCAAAATTGTATAATCCCTATGTTTATGGTTGATGCAAAATATTTGGAAAACTTACATATTGGTTCATTTCTAGGAGTCAACTTTAAAATAGGTTCATATAAAAGTCAAACTTACAATAGATTTACCTGCACACAAACACAATTTTTTTTGCACACGCGCATAAAATTATTTGCACAATACAACAAACAAAAAAATATCTTGCGCACTAGATAGAAATTTATTGGCATAACAGACCAAGATTAAGTTGCACAACAAGCAAAATTAGTTTGGACAACAAATCAAAATTATTTACACACAACAAGCGAATCAGTTTGCACAAAACTCTACACAAACGAGAAATTAATTTTGCACATACAAGAAATAAAATTCTGCACAACCATAATATTCTACACTAAAAATTAGCACAACCATAATATTCTACACAAAATCATTACAAATTTAAGCACAAAAATTTTACATCATCTTCTTCAAGTTTTCTTCATCCCACCACCAACAACATACATTGAAACATCTTCGATCACTCTTGAATTATGAAATAATGTATTGACGAATTTTTCTCGGCGATTTAGCCTATATGTCGGCGGTCGAGTGCCGCCAAGCCGCCTTGGCAGTTTCAGCGACCGTCATTTACGTCTATGGTTGTTGGCAAGTAGACGTGAAGTAGGCGATGAACAAAAGTAAATCTGTCTGTGAGCTTCAATTGCCAAAAAAATATTAAGTAATATTAAGATTCTTTTAATAAGATTCAAAATTTTAGTTTAAAATATAATTTTAAGAAATAACGTGATTTAAATTATAATTAAACCTAAGCAAAATCATAGAAAATTAAGAATAAAATATAATATTATATAAATATAAATATATTAATAGTATGCTTACGTGCGATAATTGATTACAAGCAAACATATACAACATTATATTTATTTGGTCATGCATGGAAGTGATAAATATATAAGAAATCCTAGCCCTGATTTTAGGGGGGAGACGCTGACATTTGATGCAATCTTTCTTGCTAGTTTTATGTTTCAAATTCAAAGTGGTTGAAATAAGGCAAATATAATTGAAAAGAATAAAAATTATAATGATTTGAATGTGTGTGTGAGTGCTAGACAAGAAGTCCACTCAAACTCATCAAATCTTGGTTTTAAAAAATATATTTAATTGAATTGGACTAATAAATTACTGAGACTTTGGTATGGGATTATGTGGTGGGAAATGGGAATAAGTTCAAATTTGAGTTGAAATCAGTGTGATGGTGAGAAGATTTACAATTAATATTTTATTATTTTATAGAAAAATTATTAATATCATTTAATAAATTAATTAATATCTTCCTATTAATATTTTTTTTATGAAAATAAGTAATAGTAGCAATATTTAAAATTGACTCTTTATCAATATTCTTCAGTTAAATAACTGATACTCTTAAAAAATATTTTATGCACATAAACATTTGTTCACACAAATATTTTACTTATGATTTTTTAAGTATCAATTACGACTTATTATACAATGGGTTTGTATATTATATTGATCAAGATGTTTCAAATTGGTGCTAATTATAAATCAGTTTTGAGTTGAGAAACGTTATATGTTTGAACTCGATTTTAAAAAAACATTTAAATTGAGATTTTTGTTTTTAAACTTCGGAATAATTCGATGAAAACTTGGCTAAATTTTGGTTGATTCTCTCCCCTCCCCCAAATTTGCACTTTTTTTTTTTTTACGTCCCACACAAATTTGTATTTTACTAAAAAAGATATTGATTTGCATGTATATTCACAAAACTATATATACAAATATTTACCCACATGTCGCTATTTTATTTATAAAACATTTTTTTTTTAAATATATCTTGTAGGATGCAAATTTCTATGAAATGTGAAATACTTAATTTTAGAGATTGCATGTTGTTGTCACTACAAAAAAAAAACTATTACGTTTTATTTTAAAAGGTTTTTAAACTATTTGTTTGTTAAAAAGGAGACTCATACTATTGAATTTTTGTTAAAAAAACTCATTAAATTATTTATTCATTTTATTTTAAAAATTTCTAAAATTATTAAATTTTTATTTGACGAGATCACCCGAAAATAAAATAGTTCTCATACTGTTTATTTGTTTAAAGAACTCATGAAACACGAATTCATTAATTTAATGACTCTTTAAACCAAACATATAGTTGAAAACTTTTTGAAATATAAATCCAATAGTTTAAGGACTCTTCTAAACAATTAAATAAATTAGGATTATTTTAAATATAAAGAGATTTAGAATATAAAAATTTTGGAAAAGACTTTGAATTTATGAATTTATTGTTAAGTATTTGTGCTAAAGTTAAAGTTAAGTATATTAAATTTATCGATTTGAATATCTTATCTGAAAAAGTAAAGTTAATTTAGATTATAAATTTAAATTTTATAGCCCAAATTTTTTTTATCCAAACATAATATAAGGACCAGCCTTTTACACAAAACTTATAATTTAAAAACCTAAAGATGCATTTTGTCAATTAGACACACTCGTGCGCAGATAGTCTCATTAACTAAATTTCGAATGAGTCTATGTGCTAGGGAGGAACACATATCGTTGAGATTGTCCGATACATATGTATAAAGTCCTCAAATATAATTGTTTTAATAAAAGACCTCATAAGAAAAAATAACTGAAATTACGGAAGAATGTTTGACTAAATTTATTTTAAATATTTTATAAGCTCTAATATTTTATTGTAAGAATTATAAGATATTATTTTAAAGTAATTTATAAGTTGTAGAAGTGTTTGACTAATATAACTTATAAGTTCTTTGATCATTTATCATATTTAAAAAGAAATTAATAAATAATAATTTTTTTTATTTTTTATGTTGAGGTAGAGATTAATGAGTGTGTTGGAGCCCGGGGTGAGGGCAGGTGGGTGGGGTCGGAGGTGGTGAGATATATAAATTTGAATATTCCAATTTATTTTTTTGCCGCTTATAAGATATAAAAATTTTATTTTAAGATCTTATAAGCCGATAATAATCTTATTTTACATATGGGTAGCAAGAGGGCGCTTATAGGGGTGAGCACTATTCGGGAAAAATCGAACTGAACCGAACCGAAATAGAAATTCAGTTCGGTTAATTTGGTATTCGGTTCGGTTTTAGTTTTAAATTTTCAATTTTTTGGTATTTGGTTTCTGTTTTCGTGGCAAAAATATCATAATACCAAAAATCGAACTGAAATAAAATATTATATATATATAATTGTATATATTTGAGATTAGATATATTTTATATATAAAAAAGCACTTAATTAGATTAGATACATATTAGATTTCGGTTATGTATATATAATATTATATATTATATAATTATATATACTAATAGTAATATATACTAATATTATATATTTTAAATTTTAAAATTTTATTATTATAAAAATATTTCGGTTATTTTGGTATAAAACCGAAACCGAACCGAAATTTTCGGTTTCGGTTTTTTTGGTTTTGCATATATATGGCTCGGTTTCGGTTTTTTATATTGGGTAATTCGGTTATTTCGGTTTTGACTATTCGGTTCGGTTCGGTAACCGAATCGAGTCATGCTCACCCCTAGGCGCTTATGCCCCAACGGTGAACACTCAAAGAGAATTTATAAGCTCTTAAACAATTTATAAGATATTTTAAAAATTAATTATAAGCTCAGCCAAATATC
The DNA here is from genome assembly GCA_026898435.1 of Prunella vulgaris. NCBI lineage: Eukaryota > Viridiplantae > Streptophyta > Magnoliopsida > Lamiales > Lamiaceae > Prunella > Prunella vulgaris. Next base: position 304,483 of record JAPKLY010000174.1, read on the forward strand.
CTCTAAAAATATTGGGACATTAAAATATAATTAAGTATAACGCATTATGCATGTACGATTGGAAATTGGGAGGTTCATCAATAAATTAGGATTTGCACTCTTGTACAATATTATATCGTGCAATAGCTGAACTGCTGAGAAAAAAAAATGCATAATGATCAGATAAGAAATAATTACAAAACATAACTACTTGTAATATACTATTTGCAAGAAGGAACTTAAAAAACTTCATGTTATAAAGAAGGTCAAATGTGGAGTTCACAGTTGAAAAGATTTCGACACCCTTGCAGATGGCAGGTTTACTGTCTTTTTAAAAAATTATAATTCTATTTAAATTTAAATATATTTATTTTTTAAAACAGTGTCGCTGGTTTTTTATTCCTCACAAATTTGATGATTTTTTTATTTTTATTTTGATTTTTATTTAAAATTTTGAATTTTAATTTGATTTAATTTAAGTTTGTTCACATGAATTATTTTTTTTGTTTTGTTCTGTTATTAATTTGAAAAAAAATTAAACCAATATTATTAATTTTATTACAATTTTTAAATTAATTTTTAATGTTTATAAATGTTTAATTCAATAGTTAATTTCACATGTGCAATATTTTTTATTCTTCATACACACATAATTAAAATGTTGATTTTAAATGATTAATTCAATAATTAATTTCACATATTCAATTTTTTGATTCTGTATATACACACATATTCAAAATGTTGATTCTGAATATCAATAAATTATTTCGGCATATCAAGAAGAAATCTACGTACAAAGCAAATTACATCACACCAGATTTAATAACCAGTATAATTTAAAATTTCATGAACTTTTTACAGCAATTACAAGAACTGTTTACAGATTATAATGAATTTTTTTTTTAAAAAAAAAGCTATCAAACTATCAAAAATAATCTACAGCTTCAAAGTCAAAATCGAAAAAATACAAAAAAAAAAAACTGAAAAGGGGCAATATCTAGAAAAAAAAACCCAAAACTGTAAAACCAATTTCTGCAAACCAAATCCAAAATTTCATCCATGGAGGTGACGTCGGAACACTAAAATCGAGGGGGGGGGTGAGGTGTGAGGCGTGACTCCAAATTTGAAATCTCATTCAAATCTCAAATCTAGAAACCCCAAAACAAACCTCATATCTGGAAAACCCCAAATCATAAGACCCAAAATCAGCGACAGTGAGATGGATTACATGGTGCTGCGGAGCGTGAGGCGTCAGCCGTGGTGGCGGATGGCGTAGGCCGGCATAGCTTGCACGAATCTAACACGATCTTTATCCTGGGAGCGTAAGGCGGTGTTGGTGAGGTCGGTGCGGGGGTGGATTGACGGAGGGAGGGGCGGGAGTGCTACATCAGGTGCGGCCATGGTGGTGGATGGCATCGGACGGTGCGGCCATGCTGGCAGATGGCGACGCGAAGGCGGGGCTTGGGCGCGGGCAACACGACGGTGGGCTCTTCTCTCAGATTACGTGGCGGGGCGCCGATTCAGGTGGAAGGAGACGATTTTGGCCAGATCGTAGCCGGGGCATGGGGGTTGAGGCGGCTTACATTTCTTTTCAGCACATGTTTTTTTTTTTTTTCACTTTTTTGTTAACTTTTCTCGTTCATGTCCACGAATATTAACAAGAATTGGGTTGCTATATTCATCCCCATCTTTGAAAATTCTCTGGTACGGGCAATAGTCAGGATTATCGAAAGAGGGTCTAGAAAGAGTGAAGTTCTGAAAAGGATCATCGATTGTGTCAACATCTTCATCGACGTGATCGCTAATCTGGTAACTATCTTTAAACTTATTTGACAGAACCACAATGGACCATTTTTTATTAACTGGGTCAGGGACATACAAAACTTGTTGAGCTTGACTTGTCATTATGTAAGAGTCATCCCTATATCTCACAATCTTCAAATCAACGTGTACGAACCTAGAATTTCAACTAGGACTCCGTTAGAGATCCTCACCCAACTACAATCGAAGATGGATTCACGGTGGCCAACATAGTCGAGTACCCAAATATTAACAATATATCCAAAGTAAGTAGTAATCGACTGATCCCCTGAATTTACTTTAATGGACACCCCACTATTCTGCATTGTACTCGTGGCATCATGATCTCTGGTATAAAATGTATATCCATTAATAAGATAACACTTATATGAATACACATGTCTATCAAGCATTCTGGATAACCACTTAACACTTTATTTCACTGATTCATTATCCTGTGATTACATATTTGCAACATAAACATTGAACCAGTGAACAAACGTTTGAATATGGTCAGCTTCAATCCATGATCTATCTCTGGTGGGAAATGTCTCAGAAAGTGCTTGCATGTAGAGGTCAATAAAAGGAAGCACATCGATCGTGTTGTGAAGTACGCACAAGTGCATCCGTGTTAGTTCTCCATACTAACACATACCGGTTGACCAATGGTAATACCTTTACCTTCAAACTTATTGGTGTACTGAGTAATTGGAAGTCCAATTGCATCGACATTCGAAATAAACTCCGATCAGTTCTCGACTGTTTTTCTACTAAATAGCATTCTACAATGAATCCTATGTTCTTCACATATCCTTTAAATACTTTCATGTATCTCTCTACACCATACATCCATCGCATATGTGCATGACTACATATCCTTGTCTCATGTACCAAATAAACAGTTAAGTGAACCATTATATCAAATAATGATGGAGGAAAATACATCTCAATCTCACAAAGTATCGCCACAATCTGTCTCTGAAAACCATTCAAAAGTCTAGGATCTATGACTTTGCTACTCATTGCCTTGAATAACCAACATAATTTTGTTATGGTTATGCGCACATTTTCAGGCAAGATCAGTGATGCAGAAATCGGCCTAGGCAGCCGCCTAGTGCCGACCCGATTTCTGTAAATTCGATAATTCTAGGCATTTTCAGGCCTAGGCAGTCCTAGGCGGCAAAAAATTTGTATTTTTATATTTTTTTAAAAAATATTTTAAAAAAAATAGGCGGCGACTACGCGCCCGCCTAAGCGGCCCTAGGCGCTAGGCGGCCAAAAACCGCCCAATTACCGATTTCCAACTTTTACAACCTTGGGCAAGATAGAACGTCGGTAAGAAATTCTCCAAAACGACATGATAGTCATACTATTTCAAATTCATCAGTTTAACGACATCATCTGATACTAGTCTCTGTATGTCAAATGAATATCCCTCTGGCACTCTCACATTCTTCAGTTTTTGAAGAAATATTCTTCTCTCATTCTTGGACAAGGACTGTGCAGTAGAAGGTAAGTACGAGACTCGTCCTTTTTCATGCACATGTGCCAATTCTGCTCTTATTCTCATATCCATCATATTCATTCTTGCATTGTAACCATCCTTGGACTTCTTATTAGCTAATAAAGTATTGAGCAAGCTGGCACAGACATTCTCTTGAGTGTGCATTAGATCAATGAAGTGTCTAACATACAACTCTTTCCAATTGAAAGAAAATAGATTCTTTCTTCCAATCGCTAGTGGGGACACTCTTAGCAAATTATTTCCCGTACTGTATGTTGATATTCTTCATTTCATTCCCACCGGAGCTTCTAGTTCGCTATCAAAGGAGCCAAATATATATCTATGTCATTATCATGTTGTTTAGGTCCTGATATTAGCATAGACAACATCATGTAATTGCGCTTCATGTCCAACAACGATGAAAGGTTATAAACCATCAGAATCACTAGCCATGTACTGTGGTTTGTACTTTGAATATACAAGAGATTTATTGAGAGTGCAAAACGCAAGTGTCGTGGCTCGTTGCTAAATTCTGGATGTCTCATATCGAATGCCTTCCACTAAGATGAATCAGCAAAATGTCTTAGCACTTCATCCTTGATTATCATCATGATGCCAAGTCAAATGTCTAGCATCCAAAATGCTATTATATATTCTCTTGAATTTTGGTATTATTGAGAAATACCACATCACCTTCGCGGGAGATTTATTTTTCTTATATCGCTTCTGCCCACTGTTGGGACACACATCGAGATTTTCATAATTCTTCTGAAATAAGATAAAATCACTCGGACAAGAATGAATTTTCTGATCTGTTTGCCCGATGGACTTAAGCATTTGCTTAGCATCATATGCTCTCGTAGGCAGTACATTTTCATCGGGCAAAAGACCGCTAACTGCTTCCAACATATCAGTGAAGCACACATCAGATAATTGATGAGCTATTTTTAGGTTGAACAATATCAACACAATTGATATTTTTGTTATCTTCTTACACCCGGGCCAAAGAGGTAATTCAACATCATTCCTTAACTTCTCTTACATACAAGGATGATCTCTCAAACTATCGTTATTCCCACTAGATGTATCAACACTCGGTACATCTCCCAAACTATCCGCAATCATTGTGTCTTCAAACCTAAAGTTAGTTCCTATGTTGGTTGAGCTACATTCATCTCTTCTCTCATCATGAGATGTCCAAACGGTATATGATTTATCAATACCATGAATCATCAAATGGTCGAACAAAATTTCTCGACACTTAACGGAATAAATTTTCAAGAACAATGACATTAACACAAACAGATTGATGGAGCTCCATCAACATAACACTTCATGTTCCAGTTATTTTACAACACCAACGATTCTTGTAGGACAATATTATGGTCAAACTGATTTTGCAGTTCTCATCCTCATCAGGTGGGATGTCAATAATTTCAACAGCATTTGAGGGTTGACCAGATGGAGAGGTGCAATAAATGGATCATCGAATATGATTTTCAGTTTTTTCCAACAAGAATCGCCATACTCGGCGTAAGCTTGAGCAAATGCATCCATCTATTTGAATAATAAAAGTAATGGGTAATACAATCTAACCAATATATGTATATATATATATATATATATATATATTGTATAATGTTCAGTATCTTAGCCTAACTATATTATGCCAGAGATTGAGATCACAATGCCTAGGTTGGTTGACTCATTGAAACGAATCCCAGGAACATTGAGTAATCATGAAAAAAGTCGATATCTCTTGTGTAGCTTTTGAGCCTAGCGTCAGCCGAATTTGTAGTCCAAAGCCTTCTTGAAATAGATTTTGACAGCCAATTGTGATACTTCGATCGCATCCTTATTGTTCCATCTACCTTAAAGTTTTCATTTAGAGCTTGAACAAAAAGGGCTTGAGCAAGTATTTCCTCAATTTATGCATCCCAAACCAACCCATATAAGAAATATTATTGTGTCACCCTAACCTTGGCCATATTAAATATTTCTTAAGGCGTAGGGTTTACATCAAGTACTGACATGCTTATATAGAAGTAAATTATATGAAGTGTTACAGTACAAATTACTGTTTGACGGGATGAAACACTACCATTACTGTTTGATTAAATCAATCATTGAATAGGAATTCGGGCTAACACTATAGACAACACAGCGCATGATGACTTATGCTGTCATTTCCTTGTATAAGGTCTTTACCCGTCAATTCGACAGACTATTCGGTATTACAATTCATAGCATAGTACGTAGTGAGTAGTCATTCCACTATACCATAACTCATCCACCGTCCATTATATAAATAGTTAAATTCGTAACAAAAGTGTAGCCTATTGAATTAAGCATGCGTGAGTAGTCTTCTATTAAAATGTTTAGAGTTTTCTTGCACTGGTGATTTTATGACCCATCCATCATTTAAATAGTTAGATTTGTGGCAAAAGTGTAGACTATTGAATTAAGCAAGCATGAGTAGTCTTCTTTTAAGATGTTGTAAGTTGAATTTTAGTAATGATCATTTCATGACCCATCCATCACCATTCTCTTCTCTCATATCTATTATAAGACATTATATTCGTTTTAATTAAGTATTCACCACAACATTATATCTCTCAAGCATTTACAATAGCCTACTTCAGAACATGGTACTCAAAATTCCACCACAAGAAATATTTTTTTACAATCTAAATTAGAGCTACGAAATGGACCATGTGTTCGTAGATGTGTTGGTTGCTAAAATTTTTTTAGGTAAATGGTATGGAAGAAGTGAGGTCAACTTCAATGCCATAAATGCTGCTATTACTCCAGTAAATGAAAAGTGTCTGAAGAGCCTCACATGAATTGATGCTATGGAACGATGGGCAGAACTTGAAAATTATTACGACCAGTTTAAGTTGATGATCAAGCACCCTCGTGTATGGTGGAATCTTGCAGCAAACACTTTACATGCATCAAACAAACTATGAGAGCGTATGATCTGGGTTCGAGCACCACTCTTGCTAATTTATATTATATATTAAAATATCTTGCGTAAACAATGTATTTTTCGAGCCACCTGAAGTAGCCACATTTACCTTTATAGAAGGCCAAAGAAAAGTATAAAGTAAACAATGTATTTTTCAAACTTTTAATTGAAATAGATATTTACTTGTCTAATTGGACAAGCAATAAACAGGCTTCTAGGATTTTTTTCTCGTCATTGATGTTTGTATTTTTAATTAAAAACCACATGAACAATGAAACTTTACTTCCTCAGTAGCACAATTATATCAGGATGAACCACTAATATTGATGTTTGAATTGTTGCTGTGAGTATGACTCATTTTTGTGCTGGAGATTTAAAACAACAGCTATGCAGTTAATAAAAAAAATTCATTCAATCATCTTATGCATATTTAATCACATTCAACCACTGTTTTTCACATCTATGCTAGACATTTAATTGAAATACAAATCCAATAGTTAACTGCGAATAGAAATCAAATCCAATAGATAACTTCGAATAGAAATCGCAGCTAGGAATCACATTCAACCACTGCTTTCAATACAACATTGTGAAAAAACACAAAATTGCCCATTCTCATGTGAGCAATATCTATTATGCCCATCTCCTCAAAATATTTCAAAAATGCCCATATTGAAGGTGAATTGTCCATTGTACCCCTTATCCCTCTATCCAAACATTCACATCCCAATAACTTAATCATATACTTAAATTAATTCATAATTAGTTACCTTAATTAATCACATATATTAATGAAATATCTAGGTATTCTACTCCCCCAATTCCCAAATCATTTTTTCTCTTCAGCCACCAAATTGGTTCTTCACCGAACCATTTCTTTCGATCCGACGATGCCTCCGATGCGGCGCTCACCGCGGTAGGTCCTTCCCGATGATGCCCTCTGTTAGGACAATCTGAGTATTTTGATTAGATCCCAAAACCCCTGATGAATTTGCCTAAGTACAGTTGTTCAGGATTGTCTAGTTCAGGATAGTCAGGTTAGGGATTCAGTTCAGGGGGAACGTGTTGAAGGCTGAAGAGTTTTGGAGTCGCCCCAATAACCTGAAGTCTGAAGTGTAACCCGTCCTGAAGAAGGTCAGAGTCAGTCTTGCTGATGATTGCCTGAACTGAAGCTGAAGACCGAAGCCTGAAGATTCATCCAGAAGACTATCCGGATTTCCATTGACAGATGTGTCTACTGAGTACACTAAGCAAGCTCAGGACAGAACTTAGTCAGTGAAGAGTTGTGAATAACCTGTCATGCCGAGCTGAATGCTCGTAAGACCTGACTTAGGCCTTGAGTCAGTTTATCTGACACATGTAAGTCCAAAGCAAAAAGGTTACACATACTAAGCTGAATAACTTATTAGGCGGAGCTGAATGCTCTTAAGACCTGACTTAGGCCTTGGTTCAGTTTACCTGATCCATGTAAGTCCAAAGCAAAAAGGTTATTTATGCTATGGGATAAAGAGACAAAGAGAATGTCAGTAAGACTCCGATAAAGATAAACATTCAGACTGAGTAATTAACAAGAGACTCAGAGTATTGAATGTACGAGGAAGGACAAGTATCAGGTGGTCAAATTGTCGTTTGTACGGAGAGCCAATGATCTTTTGACACGCATGTACGGAGTCTGCGCAGCATTTAATGCATCTCAGAGTTGCAGGCGGCGGGACAAAGATTGCCAGATTAAGCATGGTGATTAGGTCAACAGTACATCTAGCCTGCAACCACCCTAAATAGTAAAGATTTGTAAAGATCTCCTCCAACGGATCTTTTTCAAATCTTACCTATAAATACAGAGAGTCTTGCACCCATTCAAGGCTAACGGGAAATTTCCAAGCGAAAGCTCTCAAGAATCCAAGCACTCAAAGCATACTTTGAACAACACTCTGCAATTAAATTTCCCTAGTGTTGTGATAGGATTCACTCTGTATTTGCTTAGTTTTGATAGCTCTAATCTTTAGCATTGCTTTGTATTACTAGGGCTATCCTTAGTTGGAAACCAAGAATACCAAACCACTCAGGTTGTGAGATTGGTTGGTTAGAAGGATTGGGACTTGTAAAACCACCTAGGGGTCAGTTCCTAAGAGAGGAAGTTTGCTATTCGTGTCCCTTGGCACGTAAAAACTAAGTACCTATCCTCAGGGTTTTGAGGATAGCTTCATGTTCAATCAGGTCGTGGACGTAGGAGTTGGTTATCTCCAAACCACGTTAAAAAGACCCTTGTGTGCTGATTTACTTTCGTGTTCAGGATCATAATTGTCATTCATATTAAACTGAGCATACTGCATTGTTTAGAAAATTGCCAGGACTGAGTCTTCATCCTGATCAGTAAAGGTGCACCTGTCTTAACCACCATTTACTAAGCAAACTTAGAGAAAAAGTTTTCAGAAGCTAAAACGAGTAGAAACTAAGGGCTCACATTCCACACGTACTCTAGCTTACTGAGATAGTAGTCCAACTGACTTACTTCTGAGCAGTCAGTAGGTTTGTTATCTCTACTGAGCTTCCGAGCACTTTTCTCACACTCAGCCTATCTGACTCCATTACTGACTTGTCCCTGCTGCTCCTGCGGACTATCAGTTTTGCTGAATAACATCAGGATCTTCCTGACTGAGCGTGTAAGAGTATTTTTCTGAGTCTTCAGAAAAATCTGACATCAGTGTATTCCCCCCCCCCCATACACTGATTTAACTCATTTCGGGACCAACAAGTGGTATCAGAACAGTGGTTCAAAAGACCACTGACTTTGTTTACCAACAGTTTCTGAGGAGAAACTTTTGGTGGTGTACTGAACAGATCTTGTTTATGAAAACTGCATAACATGGCATCCGGTTCTAAACACCTCAAGGGCAATCTTCCTAAATTCTCTATTGATAATTATGACTATTGGAAATTCTGGATTCTCGCACATCTCTACTCCATCCATGATCAGATGCCCAAGGTGATTGAGCATGGTCCGATCAAGTTTATGAGGAATCTTCAGACTACCTGGCCTGTTGCTGGCAACGTTCCTGTTCTAGTCACCGGAGATGAAGAAGTGGAGAGGTCTGTGCTTAGTCCTTATCAGATTAAGCAAATCGGACTGGATAATATTGCTAAGAACATTATACTCCACACCATTTCTTACGAGAATTCGGTCAGGCTCATGCATCTGAGGACTGCAAAGGAGATCTGGGATGCACTGAGGGAGATGAGTGAAGGATCATAGAAGATCAAGGAGAACAAGAGAGATCTTACTATCAGGAAGTTTGAGGCCTTCTGGATGTTAGAGGGAGAGTCCATCGATCAGATGGAAGTTCGATTCATTAAGATGATGAACGAGCTAGCAACCCTTGGGAAAGAGTTTCCCAAGAGGGAGGTGTCGTCTAAAATCCTGAACTGTCTCCCTTAAAGATGGGACACAGGAGTGATCTTGTTAAAGAACACTCAGGATCTCACCAACATTACTCCCTCTCACCTATTCTCAGAGTTAAAGGCTCTGGAATTCGACCTCGATAAGAGAAAGACTAAATGTGTTGTCAGTGAGGAAGTAGGTGAGGAGAAGACACCTGAGAAGGAAAAGAGCGTGGTTCTTAAAGCTACTCCTGAGCCTGAGGCTGGATCCGGCTCGAAATCATTGAGGGATATGAATAAGGATGGGCTGGCCCTGGAGTACAGCCTGATGGCACGACAATTCGAGAAGCTGGACTCTCATTTCGGTATGTACAAGAAGTTTTATACTGACAATCATGAACGCAGGTACTCCAGCCCCAGGAGATCGAGCCCCCGGAGGGAAGAGAGAAGGGGTTCTGATTCCAGGAGAGAGCGTGATGAGCCTGAGCATCGCAGAGATGAGAAGAGCTCCAAGAGGAGAGACGATGATGATCCCAGAAGATCCAGCTCCAAACCTGAGAGATTATCAGGGAGCAGGAGGGAGTGGTCAGAAAAGAGGTACACTGACAAAAAGTTTGCTTCTGATGTAGATCAGTGTTACCACTGCAAGAAGACCGGACATTATCAGTATGATTGTCCGGAGCTCAGTGCTCGTGAGCGAGAGGATCGGAGAGCGAAGAGCGAGATCAGGGCTTCTGACCAGAGAGCAATGCTTGCTGAGGATTCCTCAGATTCTGATGGTCCAGGACACCGGTCCCCTGAACTCTTCTCCGATGAGGAGTATGATGATCTCTGCCTGATGGCAGATGATGAGGTATGTTCTTCTGCCTCTTCTCCTGATCACACACCTGAGCTTAGCTCAAATTCAGCAAGGGATCTCGATCTTCAGCTCGCTTTAGAGCAATTGATGGCCGATTTCTCAAGGCTGCAGGAGACTCATATTCACACAGTGGATGTGAATGCACAACTGAGTGGAGAGAATGATCGGCTAACTGAGTCTCTCAGATTAAAAGATGCTGAGGAAGCCTTGAGGTTAGCAAACCTTCAGAAAGAGTTGCCTCATGCTCTGAAAAAGCATGACGAGACTCCAATGGAGGTTGAAAGACTGAAAGGTGAAATCAGCTCACTGATTGAGACTCGTGACACTGATTTATTCCTCGCTCAGGAATAGAAGATGATTGAGCTAATTGCTCTGAGAGTAATGTTCGAAACTGAGTGGCAAGCTCGCCTTATAGCTGAGCAAACTGCTTGGGATCTTGAGCTGATCTCAAAAGAAAATGCTCATCAGAAACTCGTGCTTCAGTACACCACTGAGCTTGAGGCCCTGAAAGAAAAGAATTGGCATCTTGAGGGAAAGCTGAAGAAGTTACACACATCTTCCCAAGTGGTTGATGAGTTAACAAATTTCACTCAGCTGACCGATGGTGCTAAAGCTGGGTTAGGCTATGATGCCTCAAAAGACCCAAAGGGCAAGAAGAAGAGAGGTGCTTCAGGGAGCACTTCTCAGAAGAAGTTTGTCCCTGCCCAAACTGATGACAAGAGCCCAAGTATTGCTCGTCAGGATAAAGGCAAAGGGAAAGAGAAAATGTATGAACCTGTCAGGCAAAGGACTGAGGAAGCTAGACCAAAACCTAAGGGAAAGGCCCAAGCTCCTCATCCTGAGTCGAGGAAGAAGGACCAAGGGAACTCCAAAGCTCAGCCTAGAAACCCTCAGACTGGAAAGAACTCAGCTCCAAGTACTTCTCAGGCTCAGCCTAGAAATACTCAGGGCAGAGGGAACTCTGTTCAGAGGAGACCTCAAGCAAGGCTAAGGACTACTGAAGTCCGGACACCTCAGACAGGGCACAGGGACCATCAGGAGCGTCCCAATCCTCAGAGGAGAAGGACAAACCAAATGGCCCCTGAAAGGCAACGGAGACCTGACTCCGATAACACTCAGGCCAGTCCTCAAGTGCCTAGAGGTCAGGCCCGAGCTGCTCCTTCTCAGGACAGACCTCAGCCCAATGCACCCAGGCCAAGGAGGAACAGGAGGCCCGCCCCCAGGAATCAATACAGGGCTCCTGAGACTCAGGCTGACACACGTACACACTCAACTTCCCAGGCACAAAGGAAGAAGAGGACAGTGTGTTGATGTTTCAGGGAGACAGGTTTACACTTTTGATGCCATCAGAATTGTTAAACAAAACTGGATCCCGAAGGGTATGGCTGACAATTTAGGACCCAATACGAGATGGGTACCTAAGGCCTGATTCTTTTCAGGTCGCTGAGGGCTACAAGAAGAAGAAGGAGGATCTGATGAAGGACTGGTACTTGGACTCAGGATGTTCCAGGCACATGACCGGATTTCGTGATCTCCTTCAGGACTACGTAGCTCAGGAAGGCCCGCAGGTAACCTTTGGTGATAACTCTAAGGGTTTCACCAGAGGATTCGGTACCGTTGTTGTTGGTTCTGTTAAAGTGCTTAATGTATCCTATGTTGAGGGTCTTAGGCATAACCTGCTTTCTGTCAGTCAGTTTTGTGACCGAGGATATAGTGTAGAGTATACATCTAACATATGCCTTGTGAAGGACAAATCTACACTGCAGGTTCTGATAACAAGTGTCAGGAGAGGCAATGTTTATTTTGCTGCTTTTAAGAGCAGCTCTCCTGAAACTTGTTTGGTCGCTAAGAGCTCTTCTGAGCTCAGCTGGCTTTGGCATAAACGCCTGAGTCACTTAAACTTCAAGATTATTAACAAAATTTCTAGACTTTCTCTTGTAGATGGTCTACCTAATGAAGTTTTTAGCAAAGACCACGTGTGCGGAGCATGTCAGGAAGGCAAGCAAACCAAAGCCTGATTCAAGGAGAAAGATGCCTTCTCAACTGACAGAGTGCTTCAGCTCCTGCACATGGATCTCTTTGGTCCAATTACTCCTGTCAGCATGAATGGTAGGAAATATACCCTTGTTGTTGTTGATGATTATTCCAGGTACACATGGGTTATTTTCTTGCTGAACAAGAAGGAGACTCAGGCCAAGCTTCCAGAGTTACTCAAGAAATTGAGTACTGAACAGGGTCAGAGCATCGTCAGGATCAGATCAGATCGGGGAACTGAGTTTATTAACTCAATTATTACTGATTTTTGTACTGACCTTGGTATTGCTCATGAGACTTCTGCAGCCAGGACCCCTCAGCAGAATGGGGTAGCTGAGAGAAGGAACCGAACTCTGAAGGAAGCTGCCAGGACCATGTTGGCTGAGTCAGGACTGCCCAAGAAGTACTGGGCTGAAGCAATCAACACTGCTTGCTACACTCAGAACTGATCTATGCTGAACAAACAACATGCTCAGACACCTTATGAAACTTGGATTAAAAGGAAGCCTCGCATCTCCTATTTCCATATCTTTGGGTGTAAGTGTTTCATCCTGAACAATGGGAAAGACCAGCTTAAAGCCTTTGATAGCAAGTCTGATGAGGGAGTTTTCTTAGGATACTCCTCAGTCAGCAAAGCTTTTTGGGTGTTTAACTGTCGGACCCTTTGTGTGGAGGAAACACCTCATGTTGTGTTTGATGAGACTGCATCAGTGCGTAGAAAATAGGTTCCAAGTCCTGACACTGAGGGGGTTACCAAGAGGGTGACAAGACTGAGCCTGAAGAATCCTGAATTCAAGATCAATCTTGTGAGTGCTCCCAAGGGATGGGATGATGATGATGAAGATCAGGATGGACCTCAGGCCAACCCTCAGCAAACCCCAGCCTCGGAGAATGTTGAGTCACAGACGGAGGCACAAACTCTACCTGAGGTACGTACTGTCGGTGATGATGCTTCTGCACCTGAGACAGTTACTGAGTCCAACACTGTAGGGGGAAACAATGTCTCTGATATTGGCCAACCCTCAGGAAATGGCTCAGTATCCCCTGTTCTTTCTCGTTCTGCCTCCTTGCCTGTTATTGTCGAGATTAACATTTCAGGATCAGGCGAGGGAACTTCAGCAGCTCCCAGTGCAACCGTCAGCAGGAGGAGGTAGCTAGATGATCACTCATTGGCTGATATCATTGGTGATATCAATGAGGGGGTCAGGACAAGGTTGTCCTTTGGTGAGAGCGCTATGTTTTGTTATTTCCTGAGTGATCAGAACCTAAGAGCATAGAAGAAGCTCTTGCTGACCCCAACTGGATCCTAGCCATGCAGGACGAGCTCAATCAGTTTGAGCGGAAACAGGTTTGGGAGTTAGTTGATAGACCTAGGCGTCAACATGTTATTGGCACCAAGTGGGTCTTCAAGAACAAGAGGGATGAGAAGAATGTTGTTGTCAGAAATAAGGCAGAAGGGATCGACTATGATGAGATCTTTGCTCCGGTCGCAAGGTTAGAGGCAATCAGGTTGTTTTTGGCTTATGCAATATTCAAGAAGTTCAAAGTGTATCAAATGGACGTAAATAGTGCATTTCTGAATGGTGTACTGAACGAGGAGGTTTATGTTGAGCAACCTCCAGGGTTCAAAGTTGGGAATAAAGTATATAACCTGAAGAAAGCTCTTTATGGTCTGAAGCAGGCTCCGAGAGCTTGGTATAATACACTTTCCCAGTTCCTGATAGACCACGGGTTCGTGAAAGGAACAGTGGACAGGACCCTCTTCAGGATATCCGAAGGGGAGGACATTCTCTTGGTTCAGATTTATGTGGATGACATAACTTTTGGATCTACTAATCTGAAGCTTTGTGAGAAATTCTCCAAGCTGATGACTGGGAAATTTGAGATGTCAATGATGGGAGAGATGAACTTCTTTCTGGGTCTCCAAGTGAGGCAATCTGACTCCGGAATCTTCATAAATCAGTCCAAGTATGCAAGGGACTTGATTCAGAAGTTTGGAGTTCAGACCAGCAGAGCCTCACGTATTCCCATGAACACAAATGAGAAGCTGGATCCTGACAAAGAAGGAGCCTCAGTAAATCAGACTGAATATAGGGCACTGATTGGATCCTTATTGTACCTGACTGCAAGTCGTCCTGACATCACCTATGCAGTTGGAGTTTGTGCAAGGTATCAGTCTGATCTGAAGAAAAGTCATCTAGAGAGTGCCAAAAAGATACTGAAATACCTGAGAGGTACAGTCAATTTAAGACTTTGGTATCCCTCTGATGACAACCTAGAACAGACTGGCTATTCTGATGCTGATTATGGAGGCTGTAGACTTAATAGGAAATCAACTACTGGCACATGTCAGTTTCTAGGGAGCAAACTGATCTCTTGGTTTTCTAAGAAACAAACCAGTGTTGCAACGTCTACTACTGAGGCTGAGTATATGGCGGCAGGCAGTTGTTGCTCCCAGATTCTTTGGTTAAAGCAAAAACTGAGAGACTACCAAATAGAGGCCACTGAAGTCCCAATTTATTGTGACAATAATAGTGTCATTGCCATATCCCAAAACCCAGTCTTACACACAAGGTGTAAGCATGTAGACATCAGGCATCACTTTATAAGAGATCATGTTGAGAAGAAAGATATAAGGATGGAAAGGGTCCCTACTGACAAGCAGAGAGCTGACATCCTGACTAAGGCATTGCCTGAAACCAGGTTTGTTGAGTTGTCAGTTGAGTTAGGGCTTCTTGACCCAGGCTTAGGAGATTCAGTATGAACCTCAGCTCAGTATTCATAAGGTCAGGAGATATAGCTAACTCAGGATCACTTTGAGAGGTCAGTAGAGAGAGGGTGAATGGCTGAAGGGGGAACAGACAGTAAAAGGGATGGTCAGTATAGACTGACTAAAGTTCAGGACACTAAGCTCAGGGCTTGTCACCCTGATAGGTCAAATGTGGTATCAGTCAGATATCAAAATCAGACTGACTGGTATGTTTCCTGAATTATTTTAGTCATCATATCTTGCTTACATCATCTTTGATACTGTCTGCCGAGTTGTCAAATCATATCCTTTTGTCGTACAATCTCAGGCGTTCATTTATTATTCGGTTATTATTTAATGCAATAATTTGAATTAAATAAGGACATCCTCTGACGCGCATTAAATGCGAAGGAGGCGGGAATGGTTTCCTATAAAGTTTTGAATTATGACCTTTGAAATCCGAAACTGCTCAATCCACGTGCATGCAGTTTTTAAAACTTTAATCTCAACTATTGAATGTTAAAGGTCTTTTATTCTGAACCGTCTGATTTAACTGAATTTTTGGTATAAATAGATGTCGATCTCATTCTGAGAAACCTTTCCACTCTCTGAGATTCTTGCATTCTATACCATATTTCTCTCTCTACTCTCTAACCTTTCAGATTTTAATGACGCCTTCCAAAACCACCATGTTTCTTACCAATTTGGAGGCACTGAAGGGCCAAGTCAACTGCGAGCCCATGGCTGATTTCTCCTCTGGGCACCCAGACATCTTGCCCATTCAAGAATGGGTCACGAAGGCTGGTATTCTGGATTGGGTTTTGAAAATGCCCAAGAAGTTGTGCCCATCCCTCGATGCTGGGTTTCTTATCAGGCTGCGGGAGAACGCAAAAGGTGAGCTCGTTTTTTCCATCCCCACTCAGCACTCTGCTGAAGTTGATAGGGATACTGGTGTGAAGAGAACCTGGATAAAAATCAACGTGAGGAAGTTGGTCAGGGATACTTTCAACTTGCCCCATTCCGAGGAAGATCAGCAGTTGGATCTTCCTCATACCTTCGGAATCGGGAAAGAGCAACAAATTCTAAACTCATTTGCTGATGGAAAGCCCCTAATCAAGGCCAGACTCCACAAGTCAGTTCTGACTCCTGTGGCGAGGCATCTACTGGACTTGGTCAGTCAATCAATCATGGCGACTGCTGGTGGGAAAGAGCAGGTGTCCAGGCCTAAGCTATATCTGATGAAAGCTGTCGTGGAGGACAAGAAGTTTGACTGGGAGGAGTTCTTCATTCAGCAATTGGTTGCTCAGAGCAACAAGGTGATTGAAGGCACTGATGGGACTTGCACTTTCTCCAAGCCAGTCCACTATGGCACTCGCATCTCTCTGATTCTTCAGACTCTGGCTCTTGGAGATCTGGATAAAGAAAACTTCACTGAACTGACTGGCAAGCAGACTCTCTACAAAAGCTTGTCAGCAGGGAAGGGCAAATCAGTGAAGAAGAAAGCAGAGAAGAAGGCTTCTAAGAAGAAGGAAGTAACGGAGAAGGCCACCACAACCATCAAGTCAATTATTGTGAAGATGAAAAACACTTCAAGGGTAGTGTCACTCTCACCATCCAAAGACCGACTGACAAGGAAGACCTCTGAAGACAAAGATGAGGTGGTTGTGGAGGATCCGAAGGGAAAGGCAAAGTCTGATCAGGTTTCTGACTCTGAGAACGTTCAGGAACCAGCACTGGTGGATGATCAGACAATTGCTCAGGAGATTCAGCATCAAGTGGCTCAGGAAGTTGAGCGAGAAGCTGGTTCGACTCAGGAACCAGTCGGTGCTACACCTACTCAGAAACTAGATCTTGTTCTGGAGAGAGTGACAAAGCCGATGAGCAGATTCAGTCTGCCCTGATCGCGGTTCCTGATATGGTGGCCGGGTTGGAGGTAACTCCGGCAGCTTCGGAGGAAAGAGCGCGGGAAGAGGAGGAGAAGGAAGTAGAGGTTCAGGGGGAACCTTCAGGAACTGATGCTCAGGGGGAACCCATGGAGGTGGAGCAAACTCGGGCGGAGTCTGAGCATCAGCCTGAACCGTCTACTGCTGAAGAGACACCACTCATGATCGAATTGCCTTGGAGATTCCCTGCTCCAGCTGAAGGCAGCCTGACTCTGTTTGAAATGCTGACTCGGAATCAGGCTCAGAAGATTGTCTCTCAGCATCTCTCGGATTTGACTGAAGCTCAGCAGGAAGAGGCAGTTCAGCTCCGAACATATGCCCTGACCAGAAGAGCAACCTATCCGGAAGTGGCCACTGTTGTGGAAAAGAAGGGATGGGAAAAGCTTGCTGAGGAAGAAGCTGCATTATTTGACGCCTTTCAGGTCAGATCCATTACTCCACTACTTAGGGTGGATGATTTTATTGCAACTGTCAGGAAAATCTACCCTAAGGTTGTTTTTGCTGAGCCGGGGAGAGGTGAAGGTGTTGGTATGGAACTAGTGAGAGTTTCGGAAGAAAAAGGGAAGGAAGTGGTAGTGATTGCTGAGGATGGTCAGCAAGGTGGCACTGAAGGGGTCAGTGAACCGGCTAATGAAGCACTCCCTGGACCCGGGACTGCTGAGGCTTCAAGAGAGGGTCCATCAGGTCTGGTCCGTGTGAATAGTGGTTGGATCACTCAGGAGTCCTTATATGTGCAGAACTCTTCACGAGCACTTGCCAATCTTCACAGGCGGGTGATCG
The DNA here is from genome assembly GCA_026898435.1 of Prunella vulgaris. NCBI lineage: Eukaryota > Viridiplantae > Streptophyta > Magnoliopsida > Lamiales > Lamiaceae > Prunella > Prunella vulgaris. The sequence goes on from JAPKLY010000174.1 coordinate 322,477, forward strand.
TTGTTGAGGGAAAGACAAGGAGGTTTAGTGACTCTACTGACCTCATCAGCAAAAGGATGAACTTACTGAGTCAAGATCAGGTTCGCTTGGACGCAGAATGGGCGGAGGCGATGGCTAGTCTCGGAGTCTTTTTAGGGACTGAAGTCACGGCAATTGCAGCGCAAACCTCAGAAACACTTGAAGCCTGCAAGAAGATGTCAGGCGATGCCTTATCTGAGCAGGATACAAAGTTCAACACTTTGCTGGATAAAAAGGTGGAAGAAAGGGTTGCTCAGATGAAGGGTGAGATCAAGGCGGAACTACTTGCTGAACTAACCGCCAAGACTCAATCGGCTGTTGCTGAGACATGTGCCTCTATGAAGACTGACATCACCAAGGCCGTTTCCACTGAGGCTAAGGACCAACTGAAGATCTACGGTCTGGAAGTCAATTTCCTGACAGGCCGTATGCAAGACTATGAAGAGACTCAGCATGACATGTCTCATGGATTCGAATTGCTTGCCCAAACCCTTGAGGAGGTCATCAAGAAAGTAAATGTTGATGATGCCAAAAAGGGGGAAGGAATAGCAAGGAAGAAGAAATTGATTCAGTCAGTGCTGCAGAGGAAATCAGTTCTTGGTCCCAGTGGAGAGGAGAAGAAACGGACAAGGTCAGTTTCTGCGGCTGAGGCAAGTCAGAGTCAGCCCGCTCAGAAGAAGTTGAAGCAGACTGAGGATCCTTTGGCTGTCATCTGGGAAAAATCGCATGAAGCTCAGTATCCGGGTTCAACTCAGAAGAAGGTTCCTAAAATGATCGAGAACGAGAGGATGGCGAGATTGGTTGAAATTACGCTCCTCGGTCAGATTCAGAGGCTAAAGGAGTTCAATGAGTACTTATCCGCTCAGTTGGAAAAGTACAAGTCTGCTCAGGCTCCGAAGAAGAAGACTCAGCGGAAGCTGAAGGCGATTCAGGGTCAGGGACGCCCGAAGTCCATGCTGATTGAGGGGTTCATTCAAATGGAACTGATGGAGCACTGGATTCCGATCAGAAATAGGTGGAGCTACCTATTCCATATGGTGGAAATTTGGAATGACCTGAGTGATGATGTGTCTGACATTTTCCACTACTGGATGACGGAAGAGTATCCACATCTCTGGATCAATATTATTCTACATGCTGACGCACAAGGCGTAGAGATTGCTCTTCCTGACATGGTCAGGTATGCTCCTCCTCTGATCGGAAACACTAATAAGCTGGATAGGGCAGCCATTCAGGCCGAAGTTGTCAGAGTCGCCCAAGTTTTGAAGGTTGCATCTGATCCAATCAAGTTGGATTTATGTCTGAGAAGAGTGCTTGACATGTATGGCATTTCGGCCAGTCGCTGGGAAGGAGGTGAAGAGTAAGACTGCTCAGGAGTTAGTTGTCAGGGAAAATTATGTAATAGCTTCAGGATACTTGTACTTTTCAGATCTATCAATGAAGTTATTTTATTTTCCTGAGTACAACTTCTTGTTGACTCCTGAATTTACTTTTCAGTATCCTTATCAAGAACTGTACTAACCCATTCCTTGTTTCCATCTTATACTGAACTATTTGCACTGACTAAGTCAGTTGATTGTATAGATGGTTAGGAATTTGCTTAAGGGTTTTGGCATAATCAAAAAGGGGGAAATTGATGGGACAATCTGAGTATTTTGATTAGATCCCAAAACCCCTGATGAATTTGCCTAAGTACAATTGTTCAGGATTGTCTAGTTCAGGATAGTCAGGTTAGGGATATAGTTCAGGGGGAACGTGTTGAAGACTGAAGAGTTTTGGAGTCGACCCAATTACCTGAAGTCTGAAGTGCAACCCGTCCTGAAGAAGGTCAGAGTCAGTCTTGCTGAAGATTGCCTGAACTGAAGCTGAAGACAGAAGCCTGAAGATTCATCCAGAAGACTATCCGGAGTTCCATTGACTGATGTTTCTACTGAGTACATTAAGCATGCTCAGGACAAAACTTAGTCAGTGAAGAGTTGTGAATAACCTATCAGGCCGAGCTGAATGCTCGTAAGACCTGACTTAGGCCTTGAGTCAGTTTATCTGACACATGTAAGTCCAAAGCAAAAAGGTTACACATACTAAGCTGAATAACTTATCAGGCGGAGCTGAATGCTCTTAAGACCTGACTTAGGCCTTGGTTCAGTTTACCTGATCCATGTAAGTCCAAAGTAAAAAGGTTATTTATGCTATGGGACAAAGAGACAAAGAGAATGTCAGTAAGACTCCGATAAAGACAAACATTCAGGCTGAGTAATTAACAAGAGACTCAGAGTATTGAATGTACGAGGAAGGACAAGTGTCACGTGGTCAACTAGCCGTTTGTACGGAGAGACAATGATCTTTTGACACGCATGTACGGAGTCTGCGCAGCAGTTAATGCGGCATTTAATTCGTCTCAGAGTTGCAGGCGGCGGGACAAAGATTTCCAGATTAAGCATGGTGATTAGGTCAACAGTACATCTAGCCTGCAACCACCCTAAATAGGAAAGATTTGTAAAGATCTCCTCCAACGGATCTTTTTCAAATCTTACCTATAAATACAGAGAGCCTTGCACCCATTCAAGGCTAACGGGAAATTTCCAAGCGAAAGCTCTCAAGAATCCAAGCACTCAGAGCATACTTTGAACAACACTCTGCAATTAAATTTCTCTAGTGTTGTGATAGGATTTACTCTGTATTTGCTTAGTTTTGATAGCTCTAATCTTTAGCATTGCTTTGTATTGCTAGGGCTATCCTTAATTGGAAACCAAGAATACCAAATCACTCAGGGTGTGAGATTGGTTGGTTAGAAGGACTGGGACTTGTAAAACCACCCAGGGGTCAGTTCCTAATAGAGGAAGTTGGCTATTCGTGTCCCTTGGCAAAAAAAACCAAGTACCTATCCTCAGGGTTTTGAGGATAGCTTCCTGTTCAATCAGGTCGTGGACGTAGGAGTTGGTTATCTCCGAACCACGTTAAAAAGACCCTTGTGTGCTGATTTACATTCGTGTTCAGGATCATAATTGTCATTCATATTAAACTGAGCATACTGCATTGTTTAGACTGAGTCTTCATCCTGATCAGTAAAACTGAGCACCTGTCTTAACCACCATTTACTAAGCAAACTCAGAGAAAAAGTTTTCAGAAGCTAAAACGAGTAGAAACTATGGGCTCACATTCCGCACGTACTCTAGCTTACTAAGATAGTAGTCCAACTGACTTGCTTCTGAGCAGTCAGTAGGTTTGTTATCTCTACTGAGCTTCCGAGCACTTTACTCACACTCAGCCTATCTGACTCCATTAATGACTTGTCCCTGCTGCCCCTGCGGACTATCAGTTTTGCTGAGTAACATCAGGATCTTCCTGACTGAGCGTGTAAGAGTATTTTTCTGAGTCTTCAGAAAAATCTGACATCAGTGTATTCCCCCCCCCTATACACTGATTTAACTCGTTTCGGGACCAACACCCTCCGATGCGGCACTCACCTCGACAGACCTTTCCAACGACGCCCTCCGATGCTGCGCTCACCGCGGCAGCCTACGTTCCCCACTTCCACGCCACGCTAGTTCTGTCTCTCTCCACAAGAATGGTAACTCTAGTATTGATGAGTTTAATATTGAACTCCTCTCGTTTTTTAAACTATACAGTGAAAGAAATTATTGATGCCATCAATCGAGACCTTTATGTATAATTTTCTACAATTGATCCTGGATTTTATGAAATAACAGTTAATTGTTGTTTTATTTTGTAAGTTTCTATTGTGAGAATGTAGAATAAAAAACTCTAGGTAAGTGAATACATACAATTAGACATCCACCAAGTGTTTGATAAAATGTCTAAATGAAATAGATATCATTTGCAAACAATTAGGACAAAGTTCTAGCCTTTGATTCTTTGGACATGAAATGCATGGTCATTGTTTACTAACATTCTTCGTTTATTCAGTGTAACTTTTGCTCTTTAACTGGGTTCAGTGAAGTTGGTTTCTATAGGTTGACTGCCATGAGTTCAAAAATTCTGCTAGTTGTCTAGGTAACTTGTAAAAAAATTTATGATTATTGCTGCATTGCTTGCTTGTGTTCTGAAACTGGTATTGATGTCCTTGTTTTTTAAGGTTGCTGTTAATTAGTAGTCATCACGGCAGTAGCTTTGGTGAGTGAGGTGATGGTGAAGATGAATGACATGTTAGATAGTTAAAGCTATTACATAGTATCATTTATCTTTTTTGGTGTCCTAGTTTTATTTATACATACCTAGTGGTTTCCATGTTTGTCAAGATATAAAATCCAAATAGCAATCCAAAGTGTGAACTTCATTGCTCTTTCTGTCCCACATCACACATGGATTGTAAATCAGTTGGTTAAAAGTGTTGTGATGACACTATAGTTCACGTATCCGGTTATGAGCATCATTCCATGTGACAGATTTCTGCAAGGTTGAGTTAACAACTGCAATAGAATTTACGATTGCATTGAAGTTCACTGTATCTCTTTCAATAAATGCTCTACATTTTTTCTGTTGGATCAAAGCATCAATGAAGACTACGTCCATCTCGTAGCTCCAGTTGCCATTATAAAAAAAAATTCTCTTGCGGAGGAGGAATCCAGTGGAATAACATTTTGTATGTATTTTTACACAGATGTAATATTGTATGAATAACCATCATCTGAATCACATTTATATATAGTTGGAATTATAATGTGAAATATTAATTCGCTGCTAATTGACATACACTACATGACACCAAATTAGCATAGTGTTCAAGATTCTTCATCATTTCCCATGCTTTGCATTGTTTATAATTATACACCACGAATTTAGGAGTCTTTACTGCTTGTCAGGGTAGTGGTTCACGGAATCATCATAATATGAATAGAATAGTTGACTAAAATAGAGTCTAGTGGGACTACTACACTTATTTATTTATTGAAATTAGAAACATGGAAAAAAAATTACGTTTAGAATATTTAGGGTTTAATACAAGGATTTAAATAATATATCAATATTATTTTATTTTATACATGTAACTAGTTATTTGGGCCCATTATACAATATTCTTTTAAGCTCATACTAATACATGTAACTAGGATTTAAAATTTAAATCAATATATTTTAATTTTATACATTTAACAAGTTATTTGACCCAATATAAAAAAAAATTGGCCCATACTAATGAACACATCCAAAGATGGGTGGTTCATAAGCCCTACAATTTATTTGGCCCGTATTAATTATCACAAGCCCAATAACCCAAAAATTTCATAACAGAAAATTCTTTAGTATTAGGATTTGAACTCCTTTTTAATAGAACTTTGAAATATTATTATTTTAACATTTAGAATATATAATTATTAATACTAGGATTTAAAATTTATATCCATATATTTTAATTTTATACATTTAACTAGTTATTTTGCCCTATGTATAAATTCTTTTCGGCCCATACTAATTTTAAAAACTTTGGATATGTGGTTCCCAAGTTGTACAATTTATTTGACCCGTAAATCATCACAAGCCCAATAACCCAAACATAGGCGGTTCCCAAAACCCTTCCGTCCAAGTTCGATTCCGACGCCATCGCCGCTGCACACTATTTCCAATTTCGATGCCGTCCGGTTCCCAAAACTAGTCGACGCCACCGATGCCCCTTCCGATTCAAACCTCTCTGTAGCTCCTTCCGATTCAGCGTCTCTGTTCAGGTTAGCTCCTTATTTTCGTAAGGTTGTTTATCGATTTTACAACTATGAAAAGAATTAGAGTTCAGTGGACAAATGATTTATTAGATTTATTAGGTTGTTTATCGATTTATTAGAGTTCCACCGATTCAAGTTAGCTCCTTTTTAAAATCATTTTGATCGGAGCTATAACTTAGTATTCTGGATTATAGTTATAGTGGTAGCCCATACAACTTGTACTATAGTATTTTTTGATCTGTTGTTGTAACATGTTGTATTGAAGCCTTTCCCAGTCTAGAAACTCATTTTAATTGTCATTTATTTTGTGTGACTGGTGTTGTTATCTGTATTTTCACCTTGATATTGTCGTGATTTTGAAGAGAAATTGAGTTCCACATTAATAGTATTAGTAACACAGGTGAGGATAAGAAAGGAAGAAGAGAAGTTGAGTTCCACATTAATAGTATTAGTAATAATATAGGTGAGGATTAGAAATTAAGTTCTCCTTCATCACCCTTTGAATTGTTCACAAACATTTGTCAATAATTTTGAGTGAATGAAGAACAACTGCCAACATTACCATCAATGCATGCATCGATCACTCCAGTATATGCACTTTGATGACACACATAAATTACAGGTGAATGTGTTGTACTAATAGTGACGCTAAATCCTTGTCAGAATTTATGTTCATAATAACTGAATCACCATCAACATGAACACGTTCATAGATTCGAAAGTTATTTGCAGTGATGCCCGCATCATTCAAAAATTCACTAACCAAATTTGTGATTGTTGATAAATTGTGAGATTCACCAAGGAGCAATTTACCTCAAGGAGTGCCACCTACATAAGAAGTGCCCTCCCATTTACCATTGATATGAATGACCAAAACTCTTCTTCCACTCATCTGCAGTATACAAAAAGAATAGTAGAAAGAAGATTGTGTTATAATATGAAAACAATGAGGCAATACACAAATTTTTTTTTTTTAAAAAAGTTCTGCCCAAGTTGGCAAACGCTTAGAAATGAGTTGGCAAACTATCTGACTGATTATATAAGGCCATGTGTCACATTAATTAAACAATCAATCATCAACAAGTGACAAAACTATAAACGAGATGCAATGTGGACATTGATGGTCAATACATGATTAAGCATATATACATTCCATAGAACAAAAAATTCATTTATTTTTAGCACTCTTAAATACTTTCTCATACCCATAGTATAAGCTTATGGGATAAGATTATGCAAAGAGTTGGTGAGTGTCTATTTGTGGGAATTCACTATCAAATGTAAAGAATCATTGAAATGATAGTGTGTTTTCTTAATCCTAACTATATTGTAACAATGAGGTGGTCACCTAATAAATCATCTAATGGTTAATAAATCACAAAATAGATACACATGGTTATACAATCTTCATTTAGACATTTTATCAAACACTTAATGGGTCTCTAATTTTGTGTATTCACTTACCAATATGTATAGTCATTGAAATGATAGTGTGTTTCCTAAATCCTCCATATAGTCTAACAATGTGGTGGTCACCTAATAAATCATCAAATGGGACAAGACTAAAAATAAATATAAACAAATTACACAACACGTAGACATGGTTATACAATCTATTTCATTTAGACATTTTATCAAACACTTGGTGAGTGTCTAGTTCCATGTATTCACTAACCAAATATGTAGAGCATTTCATTCTTCATTCTCACAATAATACAAAATAAAACAACAATTAAATATTATTCCATACCTTATTGTAGAAAAAACATGTGAACCTTGGATTAACTCTCAACAAATTTCTTTGCCCTAGCTTGTGGTGTTGAAAATTTCACTCCCACAATTGGTTTTTCAATGGTATGAGGCATTAATCGAAAGATAAGAAATCAGTTTGATAGGTAGGTAAGGGAGAATTCGTCCAGCCCATTTCTCTGTTTTTCATTGGGATGTTGGAGGCAAAGGAAATGGGCGATTTTTCTTCTCTGTTTCTCGACAGATTCTGTGATGTTTTTTATTTTAAGTTACTAAGGATTAAGGCAATAGGTGTGTTTGGATTGGGGGATAAGAATGTTAATTGTGTTGTAAATTAAAAATAAGGCATCAAGGGTATAAATGTCTTTTTATCTCCATTTTGGACAATATTGAAAGTTGTGTAGATGTTGAGCAAAAAAGAAATTGCTCATACCAAAGAGGGCATTTCTGAAATTATCCCTAAAACATTTCTAATAGAAATCTGAAATTGAAATACAAATCCAATAGATAACTTCGAATAGTAAGAAGTTCAACAATCTGAACTTCAAAAACATAAATGACTTCTTCCAATCATAAATTTAATTTTGTCATCATTCATGGGTCTTCTTCAGGGCAATCGATGGAATCATTTTTCATTTTCAAAGGACTTAACATCAGAACAAGAGCATAGACAAGGGTTAAGAGCGAGAGAGAATTAAACTTTGACGACAATGAAGGGAATACTCCACAAATTTTGACAACGAACGATGTCGAAACTTCATTGACGATAATGATGAGATGATTTTGCAGCGTTGAATGTGGCGTTCATCAGATGGTAACAAACCAGGTGGGTTAGCTCACCTGGCCACTGAGCTCCTCACTTGAGTGAGTGACCCAGGTTCTATTCCCTCTGGGGACGAATTAAGGGAGATATAAGGTGGCTTGGAGATAATTCTTGGAGTATTTGGAGACTTGTGAACTAACTTCTAACTACTAACAATTAACATTTACCGATTAAAAAAATTAGATGGCAACAGCTTGGACGATTGTGGAGACAATGACGCTCGATTCTTGAGACGATTACACCACTTATGATGAACTTTGAAACCCTAGAAAATTTCTTCCCGATTTGAAGTGGGTGTGTGCGTATATATCTCTCTTTTATATTTTACTTATGAATTTTGTTAGATTTGTTGTATATATTTTTTTAATTTTATAAAAGATATAAGGGTAAAATTGATATTTTCTATATATATCTCACCTAATTTTTCAAACAAAACATAAAATAATTTTACTTAGTACACATATCCTAAAATTCAAACATAATAAGCCTACATAATTCAATCCAAACTAATCCAATTTTAATTAATCCGTCAACCAAATTTGTCCTAATGAGAATCTTGTACATTGCTCATTTAGTTCGTAAGATAAAAGTATCTATCCGCCAAAAACATGCATGTTTTTTGCGGATAGATACTTTTATCTTACGAACCAAATGAGCCCTGAGTTGATGCGAGTATGATGATTAGTTCTAAGGATATTTGTTTCAATAATCTAATTCTAGAAATGAGAAACTCTACTGAATAAATTTAAGTTTTGCAAAATATATATATATATATATATATATATATATATTAATAAAAAGGGTTAGTAGATCATGTGGATTTTCGATAGGGCCATGTGAGTTTGGTGGGTGTAATTGGAGTTTGAAATGAGAAGGATTTTGAAGTGTAAATTAGGGGAGTAAATCAAGCAATAATTTTCTGAGGTGGGTGTCGGTACCCTCTTCAGATCCCAACAAAATATCTATAAATTCTTTTTATTTTATTTTTTGTTTGGCAGCAAACTTCCAATATATGCAAAGCCCCCACAATCATCAACCATTTTCAACAACAAAATTATATATTTTTCTTCTTATCTAGGCCTTTTTTTTTTTAAAGAAACTAATATATAATTTATTTTGTTCGTCGAATAATTAATTATTTGATTTATTATTTATTAGTATTTAGATCTTTTTCAAACTCGCATTATTAGGTCAAATTAAATTTGTGTGTATATTAATTATAATTAGATTATTAATTAATGATTACTTATAATATCAATTTTAAATTAGATTATTAATTAATAATCACTTATAAAATTAAAATTATATGTTTCTTAAAAAGCATAGTACTTATACCTATTAAATCCTAATATTTTTAAATATTTATTATATTTATATGAAAATTATAAATAAATTAAACTACTTGAAAGTGATAGTATACATGAATTTGTCTTGAACTCTCCCATGGATTCAAAACTGAACATTACTAAAAAAAGTTGTGTGTGAAGGCACCGCAACGTGCATTTGGGACCCACATAAACCTTTGGCTCATACGTGCCGACGAGCTATTCGACTTTGAAAATGGGCTGCAGGGTGGACGTCGGTGCATACTTGACTGTTTATTTTATTCAAATATTTCGATATTATTAGTACATTTTAAAAAAAATTATTATAATAAAAACACATATATATTCATATAATTTTATTTTGTTTAAAAAATAACTTTTTAAATGTGAAAATACTATAATTTACCCATTTTCAATTTCTAAGAATTTATTTTATCCACGTTTTTTTTTTAAATATTATACCCAATTCATATTTAAAACCTAAATATCCTTATAAAATGGGTATAAAAGAGTTACAAATTTGAATTGGATCCCACTAAATTGTAAATTTTATTTTTATTATATTTATTTAAAAATGATATACTTTGATACTATTAATTTTTTATGATTATATTTTTTTGAATATTTAAAATTTCTTTTCAAATATTTTGTATTTTTAATTAATATATTTGCATGAAACATGTTTATTAATTAATCACTGGCCCAATTGATAAAATTTTAAGTTTGTGATTAAATTTTATGAAGACAATTTAGTAGAAAATTTAAATTTTTTATTTACTTTTAGTGTGTGTAGTGTTAATTAAATTTAATAGATATATTTTCAAATATCACAAATTAAATATTTTTATATAGCTTTATAAATTATAATATTTATTAATTTGCATTAAAATCAATTTATACATTGTAATATTCACTAGTATGCACTATACATTAAACTAGTTTAAATAAAAATATAAACAATCACTTATATATATGATAAAAATATTGTAATCAGTTAATTTGTTAAGTTTGTATTTTATAAAAAATTTATTATCATATATTATTTGATAATACTTAGTTTATATAAATGTTAATAGGGTGGGGTGGGGTGGGATAGGATAGGACAATTGGAAGAAAATGTTTGTGGGTCATATGAGTAGAAAAAAATTATTTGAAAATGAAATAGATAGAAAAATTATTTATATTTGAAGTGGGTAAAATTAATTTTTTTTAAATTAAAAATGGGTATTTTAAGTTTTTACCTTTTTAACTTGTATATATGTATAATTTACATGTGCAAGTGATTTCGGATGAATGAAGTATAATTTAAGTCAAAGTCGGTTAATTTTCTTGTATTAGTCTTCTATGCACCAGTTATATCGTGCAACTCAAGTTCATTTTTTAAAAGTTACACAAAATGTTACTGAAAAGTTACACATGTTATTATTGAAAAGTGTATCTTTCATAGTGTAACTTTTCAGTAATAATTTGTGCAACTTTTCAGTAATAAATTGTATAACTTTTTAAAAATACATTAGAATTGCACGGTGTAACCAGTGCACAGAAGACTTACTCATTTAAATTACATTTTCATGCTCAATGATACTTTGATGGATAGAATAAATAATCAAATTAAACCCTTAAATCAATTGTCGTGATAAATTAAGGACTCGAACTTTTACTTTCTACACGATTAAACCCTTGCTTTTATGCCCTTTATATCAATCGATAATTAATTTTGTTCTTCGATTAATTTTTAATTCCTCAAATTGAATCCACCATTTAAAATAATTGCATGCACATTAAATAGTGTTTTTATATAATGCTGAGATGTTCTTGAGGTAAGTTAGTGAAATTTAAGGGTAGGTCTTTTATAAACTCGAGTTTACATGAACTCATATCACTGTTATGCACTATAATCATTATCACTATTATTTATATATATACAATATTATTATCAAAAAAATATGTTTAATTTTCTTAACAGTGATATTGTATATACATAGCAATAATAGTGTGTACACATAATAGTGATAGTTGACAAAATGAAGTTCATCGTGAACTCAAGTTCGTATAAATTTTTGTTGAGATCTAAAAAACATTTTCATGACTCGAGTGCATTTTAAAAATCTTAACAGTGATATTGTATATACATAACAATAATAGTGTATACACATAATAGTGATAATTGACAAAATGAAGTTCATCGTGAACTCAAGTTCGTATAAATTTTTGATGAGATCTAAAAAACATTGTCATGACTCGAGTGCATTTTAAAAAGTAAATAAAAATAACCATCTTTTGAATATTTAAAAAAAATATATGAAATCGTGAATATGGGTAGTATGGCATCCGCTTGCATTGACACCAATTAATTAATTAAATTAGGGAGTAACATATATTTAGAGAAAGAAAAATTAACCATTAAATTATTTAAATAAAGGCCCTCCAATGTTGTGCAGGAAACATGCTTATGCATGTCTTGGGATCAGCATAATAACATGTGACATTATTAGCTTAGTATAACTCATGTGCAGTTTACGGCTAATATTTTTCTTTTTCTTTTTCTTTTTAATTTTAAGGATGGTAAGTTTTGGGTCGATAAAATGATAAAATGTAATTTTTTTTTAGGTTAATAAAATGATATACGTAATTTTTCAAGCTTATTAATTACTTTAAGGAATGTACTTTAAAAAATAAGGAATTGAGAACAAACTAATTCAAAATGTGCTCGAGTTATTGGAGTTCAAATCACAAATTATCTATATCACAAAATAGATTTAGTTCCAATTTTTATTTTTATCAAATTTAGTCCTAATTATTTTGGTAAGATCAAAATTTTTAATTTTAAATTGAGAATAAAAAGTAAAATAACATCATTTTAAAGATCGAAATTGGTAATTTTCGAGAAATATGTTGATGTGGCGTCTCTGACATCTTTTTTTTTTTTAGATTATAAATATACATATTGTGCAATATAAAATAAAATAAAAAAGAAAAAATCACATATAATTAGCATACATGTAATCAACATTATATCAGAATAATTATGATTAAATCTAATAAAAATTATTTTTAAAATTAAATTTATTTTGTCTAAAAGTTATGGGATGATTTGTGATTCAAACTCGAATTATTATGTCAATTACCCTTATTTAGATTGACTTGGATTGATTTAATTAACCTCAAAGTCCTATTTTTTAAAGTTGTTATCCTTAATTTGCATGGTAAAAAATTATGATTCTCATTCTACCATATTCATAAATTGCTAGCATAAAAAATATTTTATCCAAATTTTTTTGAATTATTTTTGCATGTATCCATATATTCATATGTCCAATTATTATTTAGATAATAACATACTATATTGAGTTTAATCATCGAAATTATTTTGCCTAACGAATTCCAAATTATAATGAATTTATCAAAGAAATAAGTTCATAATATCATTTAAAATTTTAAACTTAAAAAAAGTTGTGAAATTAATATATGGGTTAATTCTATATAAATACACCATTTTTTACTCAACTTTCAATTTAATCCTGAGCTTCACGATTATTGTAAAAAATCTCAACCTTTTAAAAAGTTTCAATTCTATACACAATTTTTTTTTCCGGCCAGCAACTGATGACGTGTCTCGCCGGAGCGCGAAATGTTGTCACGCTTGCGTACACGTGTGAAATACTTTTTTGGCCAATTCTATATAAATACACCATCTTTTACTCAATTTTCAATTTAATCCTGAGTTCACGATAATTATAAAAAATCTCAACCTTTTAAAGAGTTTCAATTTGATACACTTTTTTTTTTCTGGCCAGCAACTGATGACGTGTCTCGCCGGAGCGCGTGAAATATTGTCACGCTGGCGTACACGTATGAAATTACTTTTTTATATTTTATTTTTTTCCACATCATAAATTATATATATAAAAAATAACAAAATTTTATATTAAAAAATATTTTTTTGAATGAGAAATACTACTGAAAAAAACATTTTCTACCATATTTAAGAGAGACTTGAAAAAACTGTGTTAATGGTACCGAATATCAAAATCATAAAAGGTGGTGTATTTATATAGATTTAAGTGGTGATATTCGGTACTATTAACACAGTTTTTTCAAGTCCCTTTTAAATATGGTGGAAAACTTTTTTTCCATAGTATTTCTCACTAAAAAAATATTTTTCAGTGAGAAAAAATATTTTTTAATATAAAATTTTGTTATTTTTTATATATAATATATGATGTGGAAAAAATAAAATATAAAAAGTAATTTCACACGTTTACGCCAGTGTGATAACATTTCACGCGCTCCGGTGAGACATCATCAGTTGCTGGCCGGAAAAAAAAGTGTATCGAATTGAAACTCTTTAAAAGGTTGGGATATTTTATAATAATCATGAACTCATGATTAAATTGAAAGTTGAGTAAGATGTGGTGTATTTATATAGAATTAACCAAAAAAGTATTTCACACGTGTACGCCAGCGTGACAACATTTCACGCGCTCCGTCGAGACACGTCATCAGTTGCTGGCTGGAAGAAAAAATGTGTATCGAATTGAAACTTTTTAAAAGGTTGAGATTTTTTACAATAATCGTGAAGCTCGGGATTAAATTGAAAGTTGAGTAAAAGGTGGTGTATTTCTATAGAATTAACCCTTAATATATTGATTTTTTTTTTTTACAAGTAAACTAATTATTTACTATATATCATTAGGTTAATTAGTTAGTTGAACAACAACCATAATCATGCTTATATATGTTTATTTGTATTTTGTTAAAAAGTTTTCTAGTTTGAATGATGAGAAATAATCATTTTACTAAGGAGTGGCAAGTATCTAATTGGAAAGCTATGAATTAAAGAAGCAAATACTTTCTTGTTATTAATTCATAATGTTTTGTGGGGCTAATGTGTCTCTTTGTGGGACACTTCATAATTAGATATCAATTTCAACTTTAATTTTAAGTAAGATGTGCGAGAAAAAATAAAGTGTTTTTTTAAATAAAGAATTTAAATAGTGATTCTATGCACAATTTATAAGTCTTATTGCATTTTGAGTATGTTGTATTTGAATAATAAGTGAGAAAATAAAAAAGTACTCTACCCGTCCATTAATTTTATTTTCTTTCTTTTTTTTTGTTATTTATTAATCTTATTTTTGTTCTTTTTTAAAATAAAATAAAAGAGCTACAAATAAAAATTTAACCTCTACAATACTTTTACTTTTTCTTTACTCTATTTATCTTTTTAATATAATACTAAGTTTTATTTAATATCGTATCAAAAAAAAAAACACAACTAAGTTTCATGGTTAGAGGGAGTAATTTTAAATGAGCCTGAAAAAAGATGCGTACTATTTATCAAATTGTAATGCATAACTTGTTTAATCCTTCTTCCGTTTATAAAATATAGTTCATTTTATTTATACATGATTTAATATGATATGTCGAAAGGTATCACAAGGTATTGTGAGATTCGCTTAAATTAAAGTGATTGCTTATAAAAAAAAGTCTGTCATAATGTTTTTATTTTCAACAATCACTTTAAAAATGGGCTTCACAATATTTCATAATATATTTTAATATATTGTATTAAATCATGTATAAACAAAATGGACTATATTTTGTAGACGGATAATTTAGCGTAATTTATGAACTACAATATACAAGATTACAACTTATATGATTTTCACTCTTGTATGGAGTATGTGTCGGTAGTGTTGTATATCATATTATTTACATTAATTAATCAAATAATATAAAAAGTTGTAATATAAAACAAATTAAAGGACATTCATTAAATATGGTGACAAAATAATCAATTATGGCACAATCTAGGTAGTATTAAATTAGTTTTAAATTTTAATTAGCCGAGGTCACTTTTTTTTTTTTTTTCAAAAAGGAGAAGTCTTTTAGAAGGAAAGCGATTCAAAGAGTGCATTCTAAGTATGGTGTCTAAATTTGCATTTATTTTTCTCTTTTTATTTTCCTTTTTCCTCATAACTCTCTTGCGGGCCCCTTTTAGTTCTTTTTTAGTTTTTTTGCAAATGCTTAATCTTGTATGCACCAGTTACACCGTCCAACTCAAGTTCATTTTCTAAAAGTTACACAAAATACTACTGAAAAGTTACACATGTTATTACTGAAAAGTGTATCTTTAATGATGTAACTTTTCAGTAATAATTTGTGTAACTTTTCAGTGATAAATTTTGCAACTTTTTAAAAATGAACTTGAGTTGCACGGTATAATTGGTGCACAAGAAATTTACTCCCCTGCAAAAAGGAATTTTCAAATAACGAAGTCGAAAATATTATGAGAATCGATTTGTCTCTCCCCTACAAAAGCAATTTTCAAATAACAAAAATATTATGAGAATCGATTTGTATTTTTATTATACAATTAAAGTATATTTTTTTTGCGTATTTTTTTAAATAGTATAAAAATATACTAATATATTTGTTGAGTAAACAATGATTGTTTGAAATCAATTGGAATGAAGAAATTGAAGAACACCAAGATTTACGTGGTTCGATCAGAAATTATCTACGTCCACGGATGAGGGCACCTTTCTCACTAATCGATGGAAGATGATACAGATTACAAGTATTTGATCTCACTGAGTATATGATCGTTCTATTATCTCTCTATACATATGTGCGTATATATATAGGAGTATGGAATCCCTAATTAATGCTAGTGATCGTAACCACCTAACAAGAAAACTGCTACAGTTGCAACCGAAAATGAGTAACTGTCAGAGCCCAACGATTTTCAGTTTTGATTCTGTTAAACTGATCAATCGTTGTCCAATTTGGAAGTTTAAACTGCTTCGTAACTGATCCTATGTTAGTTCCTGACTTCGGAGTCAGTATGCTCATTTCTTGTCTTGTCTATCTTGTCTGCTGATATGATATGTCCTCAGCTGATATCATCAGTAGACCTTTTGTCCTGATCTGACCAGCTGACCTGACCATACCATCCTGACTGACCATCATCCTGATCACCATCAGCTGACCTCCTCAGCTGACCACCTCAGCTGACTCCGCTGATATCCCAGATGACTTTCAGTAGACTTCTCAAACTATCTCAGCTGACCTTATCAGATGACTAACCATCAGCAGACCTGACAACTGACTTCCTCAGCTGATAGTATAATGTTCAGTTAATCAGCAGTACTTGCTCATCTGATCTTAATTTCACTTTCTTTGCACCCATAACAATTCTCCACCTCAAAGTAAGTGAGATGCCTCCACCTAACCTTCACATCACAGTAGTATTAAGGCACATCTCATGACTGTACCTTAACCAGCTCCAAATAGTAGTTGAACTTAGAACTTGGTATGATTTTAGTCAGCATATCAGCAGCATTGTCATCAGTAGAAACTTTCTGTATTGTGATCACCTTCTTTTCCACCCCTCACAAAGTGAAGCCTCACATCAATATGTTTAGATCTTTCATGAAAGACCTGATGCTTGACTAAGTGAATGGCACTCTGATTATCACATTGCACAGTAACTTCATCTTGCCTGATTCCAAATTCCCTGATAATGCCCTTCAGCCACATAGCCTCCTTTACTGCTTCTGTCACTGCGATGTACTCAGCTTCAGTGGTTGATAGTGTAACCACTGACTGTAATGCAGCCCTCCAACTGATGACTGTGCCATATAGTGTAAACACATATCCAGTCAGAGACTTTCTTGTATCTATGCTTCCAGCATAGTCAGAATCTACAAAACCTTGTAGAGGTTGCTTGTCCTCCTGAATCTTCTCAAATAATAATCTCAGATGTGCTGAACCTTTCAGATATCTCATTATCCACTTGAAAGCTTCCCAATGTGCCTTTCCAGGATTAGCCATAAACCTGCTGACCAAACTCACTGCATGAGCAATATCAGGTCTGCTACAAACCATGGCATACATTATGCTTCCAACTCCATTTGAATAAGGTATCTTGTTCATCTGAGACTTCTCCTGATCACTCTTGGGACATTGATCAGCTGACAATTTGAAATGTTGTCCAAGAGGAGTAGAGACTGATCTTGACTCATGCATATTGAATCTTCTCAAGATTTTCAGTATGTAATCCTGCTGAGTCAAGAACATCATTCCAACTGACTTGTTCCTGATAATATACATACCCAGAATTCTCTTAGCACTTCCAAGGTCTTTCATGTCAAAGGTTGAACTGAGCTTATCCTTCAGTTTCGGAATTCTTCCTAGGCTTTTGCTAGCAATTAACATATCATCCACATAGAGTAATAGATATGTCAGTACCTCTGAGCCTTGCTTTTCCAAATACACACAGTTATCATACTTGCATCTGCTGAAGCCTATTGACACCATGAAGCTATCAAACCTTTTATACCACTGCCTTAGGCTTTGCTTAAGTCCATACAAAGACTACTTCAGCAAACATACCTTTTCTTCATTTTCTGATAGTATGAACCCCTCAGGCTGCTGCATATAAATGGTTTCTTCAAGCTCTCCATGTAGGAATGCAGTTTTGACATCCAGCTGTTGTAACTCCAGTCCATCCTGATTCACCTTAGACAATAAGATCCTTATTGAGCAGTGCTTCACAACTGGTGAGAATACTTCATTGAAGTCTATTCCTTCTCTCTGAGTAAATCCTCTTGCAACTAGCCTTGCCTTGTATCTGATCAGCTCCTGTCCATCTGACCCAATTTCAGACTTTTTCTTGTATATCCATCTTGAGCTGACAACCTTCTGCCCTTTTGTTCTATTCACAAGAACCCATGTGTTGTTCTTTTCAAGTGAATTTAACTCCTCTTTCATGGCTGAAATCCACTGATCTTTATCTTTCCTTGTCACTGCATCAGTATAAGTCTGAGGTTCCTGATACTCTACTTCTTATGCTACTGATAAGGCATATGAGATCATGTCAGCCTGTCCAAACCTGATTGGTGGATGAATGCTTCTCCTATGTCAATCTCTAGCTAGAATGTAGTTTCTCAGATCTTGACTCTCCTCATCTGAATTTTCAGTTTGATCTTCAGAATCACTATCTGCTGATGCACTCAGCTGATCTTCTTGTGGGTTCCTGATATCAGAGTTATCCTGAGTCTGATCTTCATTCTGAATCCTGGTTGTATGCTCCACCTGAACTGGTGTATGTCTGATTATGGGGTTGTCCTCAGCACCCTGAGAACTTTCAGATGTACCATATCCCATGACTTTCTCATTGAAAGTCACATCTCTGCTGATAATGCACTTCTTGTGTCCAGCTTCAAGGCACCACAATCTATAACCCTTGACACCTTTTGGATATCCCAGGAAGATGCACCTTAGAGCCCTTGCTTCCAGCTTATCCTGCCTTATGTATGCAAAGGCTAAGCAACCAAATACCTTCAGATTATTGTAATCTAACAACCTACCATACCAAAGCTCATCTGGGGTTTTGAACTCAATAGCAGATGAGGGTGTCTTGTTTATCAAATAACAAGCAGTATTGACTGCCTCTCCCCAGAATACTTTAGGTAGTTTAGCATCTGACAGCATGCACCTGACCTTCTCCAAAATAGTCCTGTTCATCCTCTCAGCAAGCCAATTCTGTTGAGGGTTTGCTGGAACAGTCTTGTGTCTTGTTATGCCTCTTTCCTTACAGAAATTTTCAAATTCTTCTGACACATACTCAAGTCCATTGTCAGTCCTGAGATGTTTTATGGATCTGCCCCTTTTGTTTTCTTGTTCAAGGAGCCATTCCCTGAACTTTCCAAAAGTTTCACTCTTCTGCTTCAGGATGATCACCTATACCTTTCTGCTGATATCATCTATGATGGTCATGAAGTACTTTCCACCTCCATAAGTCTCAGTTCTTGATGGCCCCCAGATGTCAGAGTGTACATAGTCCAGAGGAGCATCAGTATGATGTTTCCCCTTTGCATATGAGTGTTTCTTGGATTTTCCCAACACACAGTGATCACAGAAATCCAATTTGATTGTCTTTGAATCCCCAAATGCCTTCTGCTTGGAGAGTTCATTCAGTCCTCTTTCACCAATGTGCCCTAACCTCTTGTGCCACAAGATAGCATCA